>JAGDQP010046139.1:0-15399 GCA_022664845.1 Lepisma saccharinum
CCTTCTCTCTGTGTCTTTCTTCTTTTTCCTCTTGCTTCTCTCTCTGTCTATCTTCTTTTTCCTGTTTCATCTCTCTCTCTTTTTCTTCTTTTTCCTTTAGCTTCACTCTCTGTCTTTCTTCATTTTCCTGTTATATCTCTCTCTTTCTTTGTTCTTTTTATTGATCCATCCTTATTATTAATCCTTGTATAATTTGTTCCACTGATTCCATTTCTTGCCCTTTACTATCAGATTCAAATTTTCTCCTCCTTGCATCTCTTTGCCGTCGTGCACCTTCTCAGCTATTTTCCTGACCTGATATTTCACTACAAAGTTGTGTCCTGTTTTCCTGTTGCCGTCTTACAGCCCCAACGATGGTAGTCATATTGAAATAAAATAAATGAATATAATTAATCGTAAGTTGTAAATAATTAATTAATATACTTAGTAATACAATGTAAATATATGTCATCGTTGTTGTTGTCGTCGTTATTGTAGATTCCTCTCAAATATTAAACTTACCAGCTAGCTCAGACAATTCTTAATCTCAAAACGTCTCAGGGTATCTGTAATCAGAAATCGTGGGTATATCTTTCGACACCAAATCAATCTTAATATTCATACCGGAGAGAGAAAAAAGTAACTGCTCCAAGTCTGTTTAGCAAAACCTTTCCTTCCCGACGAGAACAGTGGAGACTACTCGCTTTCCCCTTCGTAAAATCTTTCTGCAGGACTAACTATTCGATTGACCTAAGTCAATAAGATCTGCAACTCCCGCCGCATCTAGCTATATGGGAAGAAAATGAAAACCTGGTAATAGCCGTGAAGGCAAAACAATCTGATTTATTTAAATCAAAATGTGGAACTAATGAACATACCATACATCACTTCTTACATACATATGATAACAAACTTCATATGGCGTTGCCACTTTAAATTCCAATTTCTTCTCCTTAATAACAGATCACATATTCCAGTTTTGTCATAATTATTTTCAAATTAATCCTAATTAAATTGCTTTCATTTTCATTTCCTACCTAACTTCCTTATATGCATTCGATAATACTTTTATAATGTCGTTTAAAACCAAACAGACATGATTCTTCATTTTCATTGTTTCGTTCAACATATACAAAAACAAGATAACTGTATATTATAGTAAAAACTTTAAATCACATCTCTAACAATAGTGATATTCTTTAAAATATTTCAAATTCAAATTAATAATCAAAAATATAAAAGTTTTTCAATCCAAATTAATTAAAAAAAAGTCAGTATTTAATACAACAATCCTTCCTAATGACATACCCATATCATAGCGCATACGCAGTTGACATAAAATGGTAATAGTAGAAATGAAATAGAAAGGATATAAAATTTAGTGATGAATAAGTTCAATAATTAGTGTGAAGACAGCAAACGAAAAATGTGTATAACAAAACCAAATTATTCTATTAAAAGATAAATTAGAGAGAGAAAGAGCATCAAGAATAACATTCAGTAACTAAACAATAAAAAAGATTTAATTTATTATAATACCTAAGTGCCCTTAGAGACGAGAAACTAAATTTCATTAAAAAGAAACATCAAAAAGAGTTGTAACAAATATAACCGACCCGATGTTTGTTCAATTGTCTTGCTGTGATTTGGCGTTCTCTTGCACTTTAATATCCATGGTTCGGTTGTCACCAATCAGAGACCAGAAAAGTCACGTGACTGTGGTTCCCGGTATTTTTCCAGAGGTGAAGTGGCTTACAGACAAAACACAAAGGAAGGAATCTGGCCATTGATTTAAAAGCAAAGTGTTAGTGTACTTGTATGTGCGTTCTATAAAGAGTTCAGTGCTCATTATTACTTAACAACGTCATCACTCATCAAGATTTTAAAAAATGTATGCAACATATTAGTATTTTATACTACTTTGATATAGTGACTCAATGCACTTTGGTACTCAGAACACAATGTGTGTACTTAGTGTGCATATGGTGTATAGATTATGTACACGTCTCTGGGAGGTAAACATATCTGGACACTGAATAATGTGAGTGGACAGATGTTTACAAGCATGCATTGTTATATTTTACTTGCCATTCGTTCCTACTAGCTATTTTAATAATTATCCAAATTGTGTACAACGGTGCCCTTGTAGTACATGAGGACAATACACACTGGTAAAATATTTCCCTTTAATAAATTGCAAGTTATGAGCGCCACTTAGGCCACTTTTCTGAAAGTGCTACAACTATCTAACTATCTACGATTTCTTTAATGAAAAAATAGGATCAAATATGTAGACCCTTGTACATTTTTAAAATAAAACCTCATTTACTGTGTTTAAATCCGGATTTTTCCATGCGTGTTTTCCAGAAAATAAAAAACCGGGTTTTTTACCCATCACTAAGAGTCACTGCTAAATGATTTATCTACTATTTCAATGCAAAGACCAGTCTAATATGGAACGAAAATGGTTTCGATGTACACGCTGTTCAGTCCAAAATAAGACAACTTTAGCGGGCTTGATGTTGTATGATTCCACAGTTTTTTGTTTTTTTTTTCACCATACCCTTGCTCCATTGCAGATTCTTCAGTAGGTACGTTATCTTGAATAACTGCATGTATGCAACCAAACCTACAGTAGTGTTTAATCAGCTGCATAGATAGTAGGCGTTCGTCGTTTCCCTAACATTAATGTCCCTTAACGCATCAATTATATTAACGGTCTGTTATAATTTTAATCAATTGTTAAAAATTACCGTACGTTTCATCAGCGCTAAAGTAACAGATTTAATGAACCGTTTACAAAAGGATCGTTAAGTAAAAGAGTATTTTGATTTTCACACATAAATTGGTTACGATTGCCTGAGAGAAACGGAGCATATTAAAAACCAAAGGAACGTGGGAATTACACGTGACGTGTTGCGACTAAAAACAATAAAAAAACTTTTTAAACACATACATTTCTTAAACAATTCATACTAAAAAAATTAAAAAAGATGTTTATGTGTGACTAAAAAGAAAAGCACACTCTCATACATTCAATTTATAAATTCTTTAATTGGCGTGTCCCATGCTTTTCTTTTTAGTCATGTATAGAAACATTTTTATTTTTTTATTTTAGTACCAATTGTTTAAGGATTCTTTTAGTTATTTCAGTGTTCGGATACTTTTTCTCAAAGGTAATGTTTTGTGACCTAAATCCTAAAATGTTCTGCAATGAGTCAAACTCAAGATCGTTGCAGGCTAGTGTAAAAAATTAATTTACTACATTATTCTGAATTTTTACATTCGGCGGAGCCTTTAACCAACAAAACTACTGTAGAAGATACTCTCATAATCATAAATTTTTACGATATTTTTCAAGGCAAGCGTGTGAAACTCATTTGATGAAAATTAACAATTATTAAGTCAACAATAGATTAACATATAGTTGACATTATCGCCACATACCAAAATTACCAATTCAGTCCTTACTTCAAATCTGAGAAGTATTTACTCTAAATTATATACCTATGGGATACCAGCTTTTCATATGAGACGAATATTTATCCAAAAGGAATGTAAATTCCAGACTATCTAAATTAACAAATATAAATTCACAGATCAATTACACTTTTCAAGATCTGAAAACTCGAAAAAAAAAGAATTTTTAATAATGATGTCAACTGTCCAGGTCGACATTAATTAGACCCAAACTCTTTGAATCATACTCTGACTCAATTATGCTAATTAAATATCTCATTTGTAATCCCTTACAAATCCACTCCTTCTTTCTTTCTTCTTTTTTAACCTTAAACTGTAATAGTTCCAATTTAACATCATTCATCCTGATTTCCACTCGCTATTCTTCCTGATTAATTTATATCACAGTTCAGATCATAGAAGTCTTTGATAGATAACTTGAATATGTATTAGTTCCTAAGAAACAAATTTAATGAAGTAATCATGAAGTAAACAGATAAGTGGAATTTAGCAAATTAAATGAATGAATACAATTTTAAACAATATTTTGGGCCTTGTTTCTGATTAAAATAAGCTCTTGACATGATTATTATTGTTGTTCTTGTGATCTTAGTTTAAACATTAAATGAATGTCGATAGTTTTACGACGAAATTTACGTTGGTAATTATATCTGATCGAATTTGAGATTAAGTGGAACTTGCATATATTTTTCTATGGAACTTCTGCATTGAGATTAACCAAATGAAATATCTATACATTTTAATGATGTTTGCTATTGCGTATTTTGGTAGGTTTTGGTTTCTAAGTAAATCAACAACAGCAGATGCTTGCTTATATTATCTGATTTTTGTACTATTTTAAAGATTTGTCTTGATGTTTATCGTAAAATCAACTGCACCTATTCTGAAATCAATGCTATTTAGTAAATTGCACGGCATATTTAAATGGGTGTACTATAGTATGATCTATGTGTCTAAGTGCACTGATGTAATCTGTCCTTAGTGTGCATGAAACGAGATTAGGCATGCTGAATGAATTTATGAATACTCGGCACCAATGGAATGTTATTAATAAAGAATTGTTTGTATCCCTAATCTACCTGGCATATTGCGTGAGGTAGTTCGTAGTTGTAGAATGTTCATGATCAATCTTAGTATAAGCATTTCAATACATAATCAATGCATACAAAGATATAGAAGGATTATATCAGCTAGTATTTATTTTAGGTTAAAGAATTCCATAGTAAAAAAAAATAGAAATATATAAAAGCAACAATAGAATATTGTATTGTCACCCGACTTATGTCTCTGTGCAAATTTTCATCATTGTATGACGCCGGGAAATGAGTTAAATTAACATTTCAAGATTTGAGAACACCACGCAACCATTTTGAACTAAAGAAAAGTCTGTAAAAAATGGAAACTGTTTTACCTGCGACACTCCTTCTATCCTATTTGAATTCTACATTCATGAGCCACCAAATGCTATTCTGAATAGATTATTCTTTCAGTTTTCAGTTTGCGTAGCCCTACTTAAATAGGGACCAGGTATTGCTTCCAGGTATGCTAGTATTTTTGTATTATTTATTCATCCGCAACTTCGAGTACCTGTTATTTTTATCCTCTTTTATGTTTTTTCTTTACATAGTAATGCTTCATGAACGACGATATCCCGTAATATTACTATATTATTTCTATATTACGCTAATCTCTTACTAACTAGTTTTTTTTAGTTATAACCTCAATGTTACACTTAAATATTAGTATTTCCTTCGTATTCTGTGATATTTCTATACTATTTCAATCCACTTTTATCATATCATATCATCCTTTCCTCAGGTTTTGAATAGCGGTTTTCTCAAATGTAATTGAAGACACTGAAGCAAGGTGTTTCCTCTCTCACATGTTTTAAAGTGCTTGCATATTAGCTTATTTATCAAGTTTCATATTGCCTTATTTGACTTGTTTAATTAGACTTGATTTTCTAGAAACTTATTTTAAGCTTGTTATTCTCTTGATTCTTACATATTTCAAGTTAACTTGATACAACAATTTATATTTCCAAGTTGATATTGACAAGACTTTTACTTTGTTAAACTTACAGGAAACTTTGCATGACAAACTTTACAATTAAAAACTAAATATCTTTATTCAAGCTTGATAAGCACGATTAGCTTAATTTAAGCTTATTCACTTTACTTGTAAAGCTTGAGCCAAGTTTACTATGCTGTCTGTCTTGTTGGTCATTAACATGTAAATTTACTATCCTAATACCTTCAAACAATAACTGTAAAAGAGCAAATGAAATTGTTCAACTCAGGTTAATGAAACGCTTCAATTGATAGTACTTCAGATAGCACCGGTAGTACAAGAAATTCTAAGTAAATAATCAGTGCTTGTTATTATTAGTGTAGTTTAGAATAGTTAACCAATATATTCATATACAGTACCACTAATAAGTTTTAAATCAACCATCGAAAATGCAAACTCTTATGGAAATCAAGGAAATGTTATTAAACATATTTTTAAATTGTTACCACTAAAATATTCTACATAAAAAAAACTTATCGCTTTCTTATGATAGGATCAGCATGCACTTTTCATCTTTGGGGCAGCTAATATGCCTTAGCACGATAATTTGAATCATTGGTGTGGTCATATTCACAGTGCAGTTCGATAAGATTCACACTAATTCGATCAGATTGTGGGTTTTTTTCCTGCTAACGAAACCTACGTATGACTAATACCGAACACGAAATATCCGAGGAACTGAATAATGTGTAACTACGCGGATCTTCTCAACTCTCCAATGAAGTATCCTTAATGGCGGTGTCATAATATTAATCAGCTGCAAGAATGCAACTTCTCCGTAAGTTAAACAGGGTCAGAAGGCTAGTCAGCTCATACGTAATATTGGACTGGAATGGTGGGTACGAACAAAGGATTCGTCAATCTTCTGCAAAATTATTAACGTTTTCATTTTTTTCATTCACTGTTTTTGTTTAATTCTTATTGAAACCCTAGCCACTGATTTGAATTCCTCTCCTGAAATTTCGAAACAATTCAAAGTGATTTAAACTTAGTCCAGCTTCTTGTTGCAAACTTGCGTAACATACGTGTGTTAAAAGTCTTTTGGCATTAGTGCCATATTAAGAACTAATCCTTCATGTGGATGTTATTTGATTAAGTCGTTGATGGTGTTTCAAGGGTTTGGAAAGTATTCAAAAATGCCAAAGCTCATATTTCTTCAAATAGTTCTACACACAATTTACTTACTTATTTAAGGATGATCTCCACATTTATGTTACTTTCATAGTAACATGAACCCCTTTTCAGTACCTCAATGAGCTTAATACACAACTACAGGTGAACAAGACGCTATTTGGAATAGAAAAGAAATTATTAATTTATTTCCATTTCTGTTAAAAATTGTCCTGAAGTTGCCCAGCTAGTAATTCAATATCTTTTGAACGAGTTTCAAACACATTTTTTTTGTATTTCAGAAGAACATCAGCAGTTGTACAATATGGTGTTTAACTCTTTCAATTTAATGTAGACTTATCAGTAGCGTGGACCGATTTCTTTTTTTCAGATATTGGAGTTCGAGTCGTCATCAAAAGTTGTGCATTGGTACTAAATAAAGCCATGCCAAATATGGCCGTCTTGAAACAATATTTATCCGGGCCCCATGACCTCTACAAGGCCTTTTTTTTTCAAAACAAGTAATAAAAAAACTGATACCAGTTTCCACATTTTGGGTTTCGAGTAGTTATGAAAAGTTGTGCATTGGTACGAAATGAAGCCATGTCAAATATGGCCGGGTTTTGCCGTCAAACGTTTTTAGCCGTTTTCTAACTACACTTTTCGAGGGCTCCGGGGCCCGGCTAGATATTTTTTGATGCGATTGTGTTTTGGCGAACAAGCATAACATTCTACAACCTTTTCACGCTATTCAAACTCAAATTTTTAAAAACAAAAATCGGCAGTTTGCGGGACTCCCGAAAAAAATTGTTAGAGAGTTGAGGTTGAGTACCGTGCAAAAGTTATAGAATGTTATGTTTGTTCGCCGAAACAACAGGATCAAAAATATCTTGCCGGACCCCTCATCCCGCGAAAATTTTAGTTTGAAAACGGCCAAAATCGCTTGATGTCCAAAAAGGGTTACATTTGACATGGCTAAAGTTCGTACCAATGCAAAACTTTTCATAACTACTCGAAACCCAACATGTGGAAACTGCTATATAATTTTTTAACTTGTTTTGCAGAAAACAATTGGATCCTTTAGGGGTCCAGAGGCCCAGTTAAATATTGTTTTAAGATGACCATATTTGGCATGGCTTTATTTGGTACCAATACACAACTTTTGATGACAACTCCAACCTCAATATCTAAAACAAAATCTACCCATCCTACTTCTCAGCCTAATCAAGATTGTTCAAGATAATAATGAAGGGTGTTCGGAAAGTTCTGCACCAAACTGAAACCACCCATGTGGATGGGCTGGGGAGCAATTTGAGATAGGGAACCCGTGTCCAGAACCCAACCGTTACGCCCCTGCGAAGAATTGAAATTTGGAGGAAAGGTGGCAACGACGCGCAATTAAAAGCAATAAGTGTGGCAGCGTCTTAGCCTGTGTGTGGTTGTAGCAGTACAGAGGCCACTCAGTCCCCGTAGTTCACTAGATGTCATGTTTCCTGACATATTGATTGGGAGAGAAGGATCTGTTCCCTGACCTCCTCGTTCCCCATCAATTTCTTTTTGTGGGGATACATGAAGGGACTAGTGTACGATGTGACGGAACTCGAAAGTAACGAAGAATTGGTGGCCAGAATAGCAATCGCAGTCAGAATAATTCTAGACAACGCAACCAATTTGTTTGGTCAAGTGCGCGCGTCGCTTATTAGCCGCTTGCACCTTTGTTTGCGAAACGATATCCAGGGAGGTACTTTTGAGCAATACCTGTAATTAATACAGTAGGAAAAATCTGTTCCCTTGTTTTTGAACAAGGAGATAAAATTAGCGCAAATACCAAAATGCTATTATTAAGTTTAGTGCAAATTTCCGTGTGTTTTCCCTATCGTTTGTTGTATCAACTTTGCAGTACAGACGTTCAAACGTGTAGAATATCTGCAACATTCCTAATGTTTATTCCTAATAAAATTAGTTTGAATTCGTGGCATCCTCAGTCCTGGAACCACACACAGGTCCAGAACCCGCACCCATTATTTCTAATTGTGCGTCGTTGCCACTTTTCCTCGAAATTTCAACTTCTCGCAGAGTCGTAACAGTTTGGCTCCGGGCACGGGTTCCCTATCTCAAATTGCTCCCCAGTTCTACCCCAATGGGTGGTTTCAGTTTGGTGCAGGACTTTCCGGACACCCTAACTTATTCACATTGTCAGGACTGTTTACTTATAAATATAAGCAAGCTACTTCTGTTTAGATAACTGAAATTTTGAGTAGCATTCAATCTCAAGGATCTCATTAACCGGTTGAGTATTAAAAATTTATTCACTTATCTATGACATTTTAAACATACTAGATTGCATAGTGCTTGCACACTTGAGAGGTACCCACAATCTTAAAATGGTTAAGGGTCCCTGCTTTACTATTTTCTATCTTTTTTAAATGATTAATATTCTCATATTAAAGACATTTTACATACAGCTGTATTAAAGGATGTTTAATGATATTGAATATGTTCTCACCTATGAATGAATTATGAGCAACGTCATGTATTATGTTTCTTTATTACTGAAGTGTTGATTGAAAATTACTGCATGAACTTGCATGACAAGTTGCTCTAAGCTGTGTAGTGCAGATGCATCTTAGCAATTGGCATATTTTAATTGTTATTTCCAGAGTTTAATGTCAGATAAGTAGCTACATGGGTATGTGATGAGGGTAGCTTTCCTTGACGGAAACTCTCCCCGGACCAGAAATTTAGTGCCCGTCGCAAGCCGAAACTCGCCTGGCAAACTGAAAGAAACCTTGAATAAACCTCAGTTTGACCGGCAGCACGACTCGAACTTGCGTTTCTTTCTAGTGTCAATCCGAGGTTAAAACCGTAACCACTATCATGGTTGGACTCGCCTCTGTTTCTCTATCTTTTTATTACCAAAGTTTAGCTTTCAGTTGGAATAATAGAGTGATTGTTTCTCATTGAATAGAATAGCAACGTTCTTGGTCAGAAACTTTGTCAAGAAAATCTGTCCTTTCTTTCCTTGTTTATCTTGTCTTTCCCCCAAGTGACAGAGAAAACAATAGCTTCAGAAACAATAGTCCAAGAAGTTCCTGCACCATACATTGCTGTCACTTTAGTGACACAGAGTCCTCTGGATGTTAGTTTTTTCTCTCTCTCTGCCCTCTTTCGCGGTGATGGATGATGCAAGCGGAATGGGAGATCAGAAGATGAATGTCTGGTTCACGATAGTGTCACGTCTAATTGCCGGAGGCTGCGGAGATCAACTCGTTTGATTCCCTCGGTTGCTCTTCCGTCTTACCTCAAGGGTGTATTTGTTGGAGAACCTAGCAACGTCAATTTGTTTTATCTTTTAATTTTTTTATTTAGAAAATAACTTCACGTTCATATTAACTTTTTACTCATTTTCATTTATATCACTACAGAATTTCAAATTGGATTGAATTTTCATTCCGCATTTAATTGTTTACAGAAGGAGTAATAGTGTACTTGTGGTCACGGGTTCAATTCCCGCCGGGGTCCTTTGAACGGAGTGGTTCGCAGTCCACTTTACCAAAAATTGTACCTCCCGTCCATAGAACATCACATACTCGTTTAGGACGTTAATAACGATTCAAATATACAATGAGTAACAAATATAGCATTTAAGACGAAAGAGTAAACTTATTTGAAGTTTCAAATGCACAGGGAAAGAAGGGAGATGTCTATTTTTAAATTGAGATTGCACTTGCAACCAGCATTACACAATGAGAGCTCATCACTAGGAACGTTTCAATCCAAAAGCGTAAATAATCATCAACTAAAAGTCTCCGCATGAGTGGGGTGCCTGGGCCTCCTAACCAGCATTGAGGAGTTCGGAGAGTGTCTAGGCGAGTGGAACATTCCATATACACATAGAATTGGCCGTGCCGTGGTGGTGTAATTATAGCATACCTAGCCACAACTGGGAGATCCGGGTTCTAGTCCTGGTCGTGGTGGCTGTCATTTTTTCTGTGTTAATTTTAACATTTATCATACACAAGGTTATTTGTAAAAAAAGGTAATAACAAACATTATTCTTTTAAATTTTTAGTACGAATTGTTTAAGAAAAGTAGGTCTCTTTAAACGGTTTTTTAGCCGTTACTGGAAATACCCAGGCAGCTATGTTTGCCAAGGAATGTTTCAGATTTTTTTAACACTGTACTTCTATGACAAAAATGAGGAAAAAGGCTCAACATTAATTTCGGATCAGCTCACATATTAAATTAAGATATTTGAGTTGCTTAAATAAGTAGTCCTACACAAAATCAACTAAATACTTGTTCGTTGGTTAAAGCAACTTAAGTAGAACCATATAAACGCATGACGAGAAACTATTCTGTCTCAAAGCAAGAATTGGACTAAAAGTAGAAGACATCATGTTCCGTGTGAAATATCTTGCTCATTACCAAACCAAGGAATCCTCTATAAAGTAATAGATGGAATCATAAACTACAGACCATCAGCGTCGTGCGTTTGATTCTCAATTTCAAATAATCGAAATGGGTTTATAAATGGCTATAAGAAAGCAAGCATCAAAATGTAAATTTGCTACCTTTAAGGTTGAAGCATTGAAATATCAATTAGTCCTAGGCATACTTGATACATCATTAAGGAAAAGGCTCTTACAAGAAGACCAATTAACTTTCGAGGAAGCTTGCGATCTAGCCATACAGTTTGAAGCAAAAGAATCTGCCAGTCAGCTATTGGGCAGAGCAGCACACTCGTCATTATCATACACTACAGATATTCATGCAACAACTAGTGACTATCACAAGAAAACACCTGCCGGTCGGGTGGCCGAGCGGTCTGCGGCGGTAGGCCAATGGCTCGAAGGTCCCGGGTTAGTCCCGGCAGGAGCATGGGTGTGGAGTTTAGCAGCTAAAGGCGAATCGTGACGGGCCGAAGTCCAAAGTTACTAGACTGGCCCATATAAAAATAAAGTTTCCCAAAGTTTTATGAAAACACCTTTCCTAAAGAAAAAGACTTACGAAGCTGAAAGTAAAATCTACTACCGATCATGTGGTTACTCACACCTTAGAAACAGATGTCAAGCTCAAAGTTACCTAGATTTCTCCAGAAATGTATACAAAAATTTTAACAATGCAATCATAAACTTTACTCAAATAAAATCCTTGGGCACGAGTTCAGTTGTGACTTGTTAAACAGATGCGTGTTAAGTTATTATTTGTCGAAATATTGTGTCACTTATGATGATGCCTCGGAACATTTTTGTTCCTCCGACTACGACACCAGGTATACTTTTACATTTGCCGGTGAATTCACTTTTCGATCTGTGACCAACGCATTTTAAACACCCTTAATAACTTATCCTATTACTACCACAATATTCTTTTTAAACATATTAGGAAAACATTCTGTCCCGGTTTTATAATTTTGTCATCATTTTGCGTTGTTAATTCTGACAAATTGTTACTACACTGCAAAAAATAGCTGTGTTAGTTCAACACAATGCTGTGTCCCAGCGTGACTACCACTTTTGTAGTGTACTGTGTTGATTTCGGTACTGTGAAAAAAAAATACGGCTTCAGTGAGATTTGAACATGGGTTTCTCAGTTTGAAGTCGAGCGTCTTACCGACCTAGCTAAATCGTCAGACAGAAAATACACTACATGCAAACGATATTTACTGAACAACATTAGAATTAAACGACTACACTATAGATTTAAACGTGTATGGGTTCAAATATATGTTGCTGAATCCCCAAAACTAACTAAGTTACTTGCACGACTTATCCCATTGTTTAATCACTTCCTATTTGTCAGTTGAGCACCAGAATTCCCATTCATTGAGAATATTCTATTTCTATGAAAGCAAGCAAGATGGCGACAGCCAAACACTTCAGCAGCATTACTTCTTTCTTATCGTATCAACATGTCAAATGCTGCGCTTGCTTTCATAGAAATGGAACATATTCTCAATAAATTGTGATTGTGATCCCTAATTTACCAATGGAAAAGTGATTAAACCATGGCATAAGTCGTGAGAGTAACTTTGCTTGTGTCTGAGGTTCAGCGAGATTTCTTTGTCATCTATATTGTTTCAATCTAATAGTTTTTCTATCTGACGATTTAGCGAAGTCGGTAAGACGCTTGACTTCTAACTGAGCAACCCATGTTTGAATCTAGCTGCAGCCGTAACATTTTTTTTTCTTCCAGTACCGAAATCAACACCGTGTGTTGTGTTGATTTAACACACAAAAGTGGTAGTCACGCTGGGACACCGCATTGTGTTGAATTAACACAGCTATTTTTTTACTGTGTATTATCTCGTTGTGTACGGTACTTTAAATCAGTTAGGTGTCTTGTTCAAACCGAGGAATAAGTACCGAGAAATCTGACGTTCGGTAAATATGCACTAGTTCGTCCGTAGAATTCCCTGAAATGTTCCCAGGAATCTGGATGAAGAAGCAGCTTCAAGCACTGAAAAATGTTGTGAAATTTAAAAGACATAACCGTTGCAGATACATTTATCTTTTTTTAACACAAAACATGATGCAGAGCAGTCCATTCGTACTTTCTATATGTACGACAGTGAAAATTTTATGGATATATGGTGCCCAGTACTCATTTGTATGCATAAGAATTTAATTTCTTACCTGTTTCAAAAAGAACAGAGTATTTCCAGACTTCCAAATAAACTACGCATATTGATGTCACATCTCATTATCTCCCTCAAAAGTAACTTTATGGCAAAACTGACTTCGCCAACGTATTTCTGATAAAATTCTTTAGCCAGATTGATGTATTATAAAAATGACCCTTTTCTCATTTAGAAATCGGACAAGACTCAAGATGGCCGTCTTCAAGGTGGCGGCCATGACGAACTTACCCTCTAACTAATAGTGCCTACCCCTCAGTGTCTATTTATGTGTATTTGTTTTCATTTTCTAAAAGTTTTATAAGTAAACATGTGTTTTCAGACTTAGATCACATTGAATTCTTTGGAATCAGACTTTTGGTCACTGTGCCCGTCTTTATGGATGAAAACTCACGCTTCCTGGAGATTTCCTTATGTTTCCAACTCCTCTGCCAACTTTGGTCGAAAAAGCGCTCTGAAGCATTGATAAGTTTACTTGTCAGATCAGAGTAAATACAAATTTCTTTTTAACAAGATCTATCATTCTTCTTTGTAAAACTCATTTAGTTTATTAAAACGTACGGTATAAATATTAATTAAATACAAACAAATAAAAAAACATTGCTTAGATATATTTTTAATTTTATTTATAGTCTTTAGGTATATAAGGGTCAGGCCGAGATAGCGTAGGGGAAAGGATTCGGGAAGGTTTCGTCCATAGCCTATATTGAATTGCCATCCCGGTATTTGCCTGGTGTGACTGAGAAGAAACCTCAGTCAGGATGGTCGGTCGCTGAGATCGAACCCACGACTTCCCGAATTCTACACCAAAGCTCTACCCTTGAGCTGCGGCTTAAATAGATGTGATGGGTACTACTTCGAGTGTGACTTGCTAACTCGACACTACTTACGTCATTATGTGACGAGTTATGACGTAATGTGGGACGATACTGCCGTGACTTTGAGCGCCGGTATTTCCGAAACTATGCATAATTTTGAATTTGTTCAAAGGAGTCTTTCCTTGTTTTTATGTAAATAATCACATTCCAAAGTTTGCACCATTATTTCGAGGACATAATGTATATACAGAGAGACGTGTTGTGGTGGTGTTGTGTATGGATAGCGTACTCTACCGTAAAGTGAGAGATCTGGGTTTGCGACCAGGTCACTGCGCTTGTCCTTTTTCTCTGTCTATTTCAGCATTTACCACACACAAAGTTCTCTTGTAATAACACAATTCATTAAAACTCAATGTAACCCCTCCCTTAAAAAACAAAACAAGAAAAAAAGGTTTTAACAGTCAGGTTTAAACATGGCCGCTATACGCTTCTAATCCTATACCAAGGGATCGATGCATATTCGTATTGTTCTTCAGTAAGAAAGAGGACACACACTATATAAAGCATTACTTAATATCCGTATTTCGTACACAAACAGTGAACTTTATATTACCACTTTATTTTAAGTGTGTGTGTATATATATACATCATCATCATCATATTCAGCCGTTTTCTATCCACTGCTGGATGAAGGCCTCCCCCTTTTCTTTCCACATATCTCGGTCTGCTGATATCCTCATCCATGTAGCTCCTGAAAAACGCTTGATTTAATCTACCCATCTTACATTTGGACGTCGTCTCGGGCGTTTCTTTTCTCTAGGAATCTACTGGAGTACATTTGTCGTCCACCTTCCATCTGTTCGTCTAGCTATGTGACCGGCCCATCTCCACTTCATCTTCTTCGCAGTCTTGATTACATCCTCTACCTTTGTTTGTGCGCGAATCCATTCATTTCTCTTCCTGTCCCTCCTGGTTATTCCTAGCATGCACCTCTCCATTGCTCTTTGCGTGACTCTCAACCTTTGAGTCGTTTGCGCATTCAATGTCCAAGTTTCGCAGCCGTACATAATTACAGGTAAGACACATTGATTATAAACTTTACGCTTCAGACACATTGGAAGTTTGCTTTTGAAAATAAAGTGTAGTCTTCCAAAAGAACTCCACGCCATTTTACATCTTCTATTTATTTCATCAGTCAACTTTGCATTCGATGTTTTAAGCTGGCCTAGGTAAACATACTCATCAACTATGCCTCTTGTTTCTCCGTTAATCTTCACTTCCTTCTTTGCAGCATGTTGGTTG
>JAGDQP010046140.1:0-15399 GCA_022664845.1 Lepisma saccharinum
TGACAAACACTATATATATATATATATATATATATATAGTGTTGGTCAGTTTGGTGGAAAAATTAGACATTGTGGGAGATCTTTTAAGTGGGTGCAGATCGTATCAGAACATAATGTTTCCTGGTTCACCTACAATTTTGGTAACGTAGGAATTCCGATAAATATTGCTGGGAGCACAGTAGGCGAAACAGGAAGGAATCAGCTGGATTATGTGGATGTAATATCATTGCGCCAGGCCGGTCCCAGATAGGGCCCAAATGCAGAGCTTAATAATAACCAATAAACATGAGAAAAACAGATACATTTATAGTACAAACTTAGGGCGATTCATCTGTACACGAATGAAATACGATGGAGATATATTCTCTGAAATATTAGTAATGTGGGCTAAATTCATCACAGTGGAAGTTGTATTTTCTGTCTCCCTTCGACGAGCCTGTATAGCTCAGCTCGCATCACCAGACTTAAAAACTAAATATCGTGTTACCAGTAACGATCAGATGCTTAAAGTTGAAAAACGCTAAACAGGACTATAATGGGGAGTTCCTATAACAAACACCATGTGGCTGTAGCTCAGTTGGTAAGCTATCTAAATGTCCTCGGAAAGATCCTAGCATACAACCATTCTGAGTGAAGGGTTTTCCACAGATTTTCCTCAGTCATACCAGGATTGTGCCGGGATGGTACCTCGGAATTATTCCATAGGCTACTTTCTTCTAATGTCCTTTCTCCTCTCCTGGCCTCAAAGTTGCCTCCAAGACATAAATAAATTGAAAGTATTTTTCAAGTAGAGAAATAAGGTTGAAGGGCCAAGTCATACAGTGCTACGGATATCTACTGAAAATCGGTGTGTACAATTTTACTGAAGGACTTATAATACAAAAGTACCGTATGAAAACGTAGCGTTACCAAATTGAAAGCTGCGGGGTAAACCGTGGCTGTTGACTTTAAATCTAAATCCCTTTCTCTCCGTTTGTTTTCATTAGAGACGGACGGACGGATAAAAGATACTTAAAAAAAGTCTCAATTATTTTTGTGAGAAAGCCCTGTGCTATGTATTTGTACCAATTTGTACATATATTTTTAATGATGCAAATATTTCCCTTCGGAAACGGAAGACTTTTTAATCAAAGGGAATTTTCAACAATCTTCCTGTTTAGATATATTTTGTGGAGACGGAATCAAACAATATACGAAGCATAATGAGTCAGTGATAAAACAGAAGGATAAGAAACAAACAAACAAAATGGTTTCGGAATGAACAAAAAGGAAATAATTTTCCTTCATTGTGTTGCAATTAGTTGGGATTTTCCCGATTCCTTCTTGATATCTTTAAAAGCAATATTTTTTTTAGAAGAACAGTTTAACCAATCATTTCGTGTTCAGCATGAATCATTGTGTTTGGTTCGTTCACATACTGTATAGTAACTCATTATGCCCAGGATATAAATGATTTGATATCATTAAAGCAGCTGCCTTCCTCTCAGCCGTAGCCCACTTGGTAAAGCGTTGGCTTTGCATTCGGAAGACCTTGGGTTTGCGCTCACTTGGAACTGACCAGACCGCTGACTCTAGAATTTTGACCGAACTTGGCAGACATGTAACCCAAGATCCTGTAAACTTTGGGCCAAGGATGGGTACCCTTCTCCCAAGTATACCAATTTTTCGATTGTCTGCAATTGTGTGCCGTGATCGAATTCCTGTACCAGCAGATCGAATAAAATACTGCGCCATCATCCTTTGCAGTTGTCTTTCTTTCCAAATTTCGGATATTCCGCTCGTTCTTGAATGCAATAAGCCATCAACTAACTCATAGAACTTATTAACAACAATCGATGGTTGATATTTCGCGACATGTCTCGAGAACATAGATGTTTACTACTGACTTGTTTGCGTACGTGGGGTGACGAAGTGGGGTACAAGGAGTGTTTCCTTTTTCTTTCAGACGAGTTCAGTACTCAAAAATGTTCTTCTCTTTTCCCGACCCAAGCGAAATTTCAGGATTGCCAGACGTATGAAAATTATCACCTCGGTGTCATATCAGAGATTCAGTCAGTGTAGCGTGAGTGTTGGTCCGGTGCTGTTGTGATTTTTTCTAATGCGTCTTTGCTCCGTGCGACTTTATCTCTTCGATAATGCCTTCAATGTGCAAGAAATGACAAACTATTCATAGTGAAGCCAGGGAAGTTATACGGAACATAATAAAACAATGTGACGAAGAAGCTAAGTAATAAAATTATACTAATTCTGCATTAAACTCTTTATTTCTGGGGAGAGGAGACCCTATCCCTTAAATACATCTCTGGTTGCATATGTAGCGGGAACCTACAAATGTGCTAAATTACGATTAGGAATATTTCAAATTGGCTCAAGAAATCAGCAATTACTACTGGAGTAGATAGTAACAGATAGAACTAGACGCCTCGCAGTTATTTGTAGTAAAGACGGAAGTTTCTGAGAACTTGGACCATAGTTCAGAAGGAAAAGGTTTATTTTGTTTATTGAATTGAGTTTATATATGGCCTTTAGGCAGCTATTTCTCCGGCTGGGAAGAGGAGGAGAAAGGATGCGGGAAGGAGTCAGCCAAGTCCTAAGTTGAAGGTACCATTTGTCTGGTGTGATAGTAAAAACCTCGCAAAACCTGTCAGGATGGTCGGCTGCTGGGATAGAACCCACGGCCTTTCGAATACAAAGCTAACGTTTTACCAACTGATGTTTTGGTTAACGTAATTTTCGAACACTTAATCATAGAAAGCTTCAGCATGTTCCATCGAAGTCCTCAGCACAACTATCATTCAATTCTTTTGTAATTTCTTGATGTGAATCAAGCAGGCAAACAACTTCTTGCAGGGGCGAGTGCATTCACCCCGCCCTCTTTATTGCACTAGCGAGTTAAAGTTCGCTTGAAGTCGTTCTCGGAATTACACATCCCCCTAGAAGGTTGATGGTCAAGGTCAAAATTCTTTTTCACCTGTTTTGTCAACCGACTTAAAGAAGTTGAAAAATTTATTAAAACTTTTCATCATTTCTGACCTTTAAAGTTTCTTAGGGTTATAGGAAGTTACCTGTAATTCTTTATTAGTATGGTGACAGAAAAGTGAAGGCAACAGTCAGGGCTTAGTTACTAGGTACCATCCCGGCATTCGGTTCTTAAAACTGGCGGAAACCTTAGAAAACCTGTCAGGACAGCCGACTTGAACAGGGCTCGAAGTTTCCCCACCACCTCGTGCTTATCCGAAGTCAACGAAAATAACCAATAGTCCACGACAGCTGGGCCTAGTTGACTGGGTTATTAAAATTCTGAATAAATTTGTGACCTTATAAGGATGGGGCCTATATTTTTTGGTAAAGTGGACTGGAACCATTCCGTTCAATGGACTCTCTCGCTGGGTCTGATTATTTTATTTGAATTTATTTAACGTCTTTAAGCATCTATGACTCAGGCCGGGATAAGGTAGGATAAAGTATGGGGAAGATAGCGGCAGGTTCCTTAAGTTACCACCCGGTATTCGGCTGGTAAAAACGGGGGGAAACGGACAGAATGGCCGGCCGTGGGTTTCGAACCTGTGTGTCTATTCATTCGATCCGAAGTCTCTGACGTTACCACCTGGATTACGGTGGATGGGTAGGCTGTGACTAAATTTGTGAATGTACATCTGAGATATTTATTTCGCCTTATTTATTATGGCAGAGTTAAGGCCGATAGAGCTTTTCTTCCAATCAACCTTAAATATACATCCAAAGTGAGTTGTACACACAGCAATATATTGACATATTCACAGAAAATACATATACATAGAAACACTCATCCATACACACAAACGTAGACAATGAAACATTAACAATGTCGTCAAACTATGTAGTATAACATAATGAGTCTACATTCTACAACTACCCATATTCATTTTTTTAAAGTGAATATGTGATAGTTACAGGATGGAGGGCTACAGGTGGGAGAAAATAAATCACTATTAATAAATGTATGGGCCACTCGAGTACGTTTTCGAGCAAATCTCCACGCATACTGTGTCCTTTATAATTTATCTGACAGTCTTTTGTACTTTAGAGAATTGAGAAGTGTCTGGTAAGTATTAGAACTGGACGGGCAACCCTGCGTAGGAAAAGGCAGGAGGATCACTACAGCCATAAACTCAGCGGGAGCTGCGGTCACTAACAAAAAATAGCGAATTCCTTACCCTCGCATTAAAGTGAGGTGTCATCTACGCGGGAACAGGGATTGTAGCATTGACGACCGCTACTGGTTAACTACTTAAATGAAGTTGGTTTGTTGCTAGCACCGCCCGCTCGATCTAAGATTGAAGAGTTGCTAGAGTCCGTCACTATGCTGGCGATGGTGTCCGCTCTGCACCCGCAGTCAACTTGCTTTCACATTAAAAGCACGCTGCCATTGGCTTCACATGTAAAAATCGAAAGTGGGGTACCTTTGGACCGGGTGCCCATCCTCGGCCCAAATTTTGTAAGTCTACGTCTTGGTCTACATGTCTTCCAGTTTTGATCAAAATCCCAGAGTGTGCGGTCTGGTCAGTCCCTAGTCAATGCAGGGTTTCCGCCAGGATTTTCAGTTTTGGGGGGTGTAAAGTCAAATTTGGGAGGGTGTAAGTGAAGTTTTGTACGGTTTCTATCGATTTTTCACAGCAAAAGTTTTAAAATTGAGGGTGTTGTCGAGACTTTGAGGGCTAAACACCCCCCACAGGGGGTCTGGCGGAATCACTGTCAGTGCGGCCATCTGATTGAGGTTCTACCAAAGTTTTTCCTCAGTTATACCAAGCTAATGCCATGATAGTACCTTCAAAATAGCTATGCTCTGATTGACACACACTATCCGCTACCCTTTCCCGGCCAAAGCCAAAGATGCCTAATGGCCTTAAGTTGAATTCTATTAAATCACACACAATCCTTCAATTACACAAAGCGAATTCTTTCAAGAGACTTTATCTTGAATCAAGAGGTAGATCATTTACCTTTTTCTTGCAAAGACATTCACTTCCTAATGGTGATTACATCTTTTCGTATCTCCGTTTGCATAGAATATTCCGTTATGGATGCATGTAACTAGAAGAAAAGTTTGTCTATTCCATATTTATAACATTACTAGTTGATTCCCGCCCGTTGGTGCGGGGTTACAGTGGATAATAATGCAAAATTTGCTCACTTGGAGGTAGTCAACCCGGCAAACTAGATTGTGGTATGGGTTGCTCAGCTTGTAAGGATATATCTGACTATTTTGATATATTAACTGATTTTATACGTCACATCCTCCCACCCACCATAAGGGTGCTAGGGGTGTCTTGCTGCCACAATATTTCTTTCCAGGATGTAAGTGATATTTGTACCAGGTCTGGTTGAAATTGCTCCAGGCGTTCCAGAATTATGCTGGAACATACATACACGTACATACACTTTTATACTGTTATTTCGTATATAGATTAAATTGATTTGATTGGCGTTGAATAAACTCAAAATGTATAACTTCACAATATATCCAGATTCGTTTTAAACATAGAGTTCAATTCCCGCTGGGGTCTATTGAACGGAGTGGTTTTGAACCCAATTTACCAAAAACTGTAAGTCCCGTCCTTAGAAGCTCACGGCTCGTTTAGGACGTTAGTAACAATTGAATTATTTTTTAAGACGACATAATGTTCTAAGAATCTTTATATTAGGACAGGACTGTCTGAGTTACATCCATCCCTTCCTACTTAATTCTTACCCTTTGTACTTCAGTTGCATCCTTTAATATTTAATTTGTGCGTGAACAATGTCCTAACCAGTTTGATGTTTAGAATTTCCAGTACTGTTATTTTTCCACTTACTGTCTTCTGTATTTCTTTATTACGTAAATTTTTATTTCATATTCCTCCTCGATCTACATTCTGAAGTGTTCCAGTTAGAGAAATTCCACGAATATGCCATGCCCGATGGTAAAAACTGAAACATACTGTGGATTTATTTTAATTAGTTCAATCGATTCTTGGAATATATACGATTCATGTTCACATAAAGAAATTTAAAAAAAATCATTATCACAAATGCGTAACTGCACAAAAAGTATTTGAAACTTTTTTTTCTAGTCATAATAGATTTTGTGTAAATCACTAACAAACTATGGTCAGTGTGTGTGTTCTCATATTATGAGAGAGTGCGACTTTCAATGTACTACGAAAAGTACTGTATACAGCAGAATATTTGGTGAAAAGTAAACAGCAAACCTAAAATGCCAGATTCGAGCCCTCAAAGGTATGGTGAACCATCGCAATTGAAAAAAAAAATGTTCAAATCTATTTTTCTTCCTTTAAGTGCAATAAGACATGTTGAAATGTTAAGTTTAGAAAAAAGTAATATTCATTGAAATACGTAATGATACAGTATTTCCAAACTATCCATACATCTGAGCACGTGATGGTTTTGTCACCTATGTTTTCATACGTAGAAGAATATCTCCAATGAAAGCAAAAACAGCGAACATATGTTTCGCTTTCATAGTACAATAAACAAGACAAAGGAGAGACAAAACAGCAACAGCATTTGCAACGTATATGATGTCATTGTCTTGGACACTAAAAATTCAGTCATGTTTCTTCAGAAGGAGTCCTCTCAGAAGGAGCTGTGTAAGTACGAGGTTCATGTTAGCTCAATGGGTTTCTAATCGAGAGGTCCTGCGTTCGAACTCCGTTCAGGACAATTTTTTGTTTGTAATTACACATTCCTCAAAGCATTAATAAGTAGATAAAAATTACATTTAAATAAATAAGTTTTGTATTCATATAATCATTTCAGGACAGAAGTAATTATTATGTTTAAAATATAACATCAGAGAGGTGGTTGGTGTTAACAGAAAGTCGGTATATTATATGTGGCTGTTAAATACAAATAAATCGTGTAATAACAATAAATAATTGCGTGTAGTGTATATGTGTGCAGCTATTTGTCATACGGAAGTTACGCCTCCATATTCTCATTTACCTTCCTGAAATAGTCAAAGGCTGTCAAATGAAAATAAGGCTACAAGGGAAAAATATCCAAAGTCGGATCATCGTTGCAGACCACAAGTTCAATATCACCAAAGTTCACGATCCCCACGAACGATGAGGACACTAAATGGTATTTTAGTTTCTTTCCACAGGTTTTCAGTTCAGTACTCTGAAATGCTTTTTTCATATGGAAATGGTGAGGTTTTAATGTCTCTCGGGCTTTGTTCCCTGATGAAGAGAAGTTCCTATCGTCTTATAATTAGAAGGAAAAAATGCTTGCCCTGACCAGGGCTCGAACCCATGTCCATGCGGCATTGGTTTAGAAAGCAAAGGTTTTAACCCTGAGCTAATTTTACAACTAGACAAGTATTTCCAAGATTTGTGTTATTAAGACACCACCAGACTGAGTCACGCACGCTAAGTGGACCATTTTATACATGAGTGATTTTAGATGAGGAAGATTAGATTGGTGTATGTTAGTTATAGTAAAATTGTGTCATTCCTGGATAAATCAACCAAAAGAAAAACTGGTTACATCACCATTTGAGAGAAAAAAAAAAATATTTTTCATATGTTGGTTCCTGCATACCTGAAGATATCAGAACGACTTTTGAAAGGGATGTGATGTTTTTATATCTCCCTGGACGACCATATTTCCAACATGGCGGGTGATGTTTTTTTACTCCCGTAGATATGTACGGAAACCTGCATATTTCAAAAACTAGAAGAACTAGAGAGTTGAATTAGAAACGGTTGGGTAGATTTTGAAGTATACTTCAAAGATGTGGAATTTCGACTTTGAAAATTAATTTCTTTATTCCAAAAATTAGGCTGAAAAATGAGTTACGAATTGTATAAAATTCGATTTTTAAACCAAGTTTTTCCTGGGATGTAGGAGTTGAATAAATTTCCCTAAAAGTTGGTCATGTTTAGACCTCCCAAAAGAGCTTCTGGCCTAAATCACACTCTTTTTTTCTCTGCGGGTGTTCAAATATGGCCCTTTACGAAAAATGCCGGATTTCGGACTTAAATATCTCATATATGTCCTCATGAAACAATCTGAAATGTGGTTTCGAGAAAGCTTTGTATGTGACCAACTAACAGTAGAAATTGCAACTGTTATTTTGTAATGGTTTGGTCAATACAAGCGGATTTTCTTCACTATACGATGCAAATGCAAATGTGGTATTTTCACCATGTTTTGGGGAAGAAGCTGAATATAAGACCGCAATTTCTCTTGTGATGTTTAGAACTATCAACAGGATGATTGTGTAGAAAACTGTGTGGCGTTGAATCACAACGCTTTTTTGCTACAGGAAAAATGCCGGATTTGGGTCTAAAATATCTCAAATGGGCCACCATCTGAAAGTTGGTCTTCTCCAGGAAGGTTTGTATGTTCTCAAATTACAGTAGAAATGGAAATTTTTGTTTTTGAGTGGTTTGGTCAAAAAAGTTGTTCATGGGAGTTAAAAGTGCCTTAGGTCGGGAAAAGGCTGCTCTCCGTCCATATCCTGATGGTCGAGAGAAGAGCGAGACCCGGTTTATTCTTGGTGGTCAGGAAATAAGCGAGTCCCCACCCACTTCCTGTTGGTCGGGAAAAGGTTGGGGTCCGGCAATTTTCCGACCGTTTTAATCTAGAATTTATGTAACGCAAGTATCGGCAATCCGTTGAAAAAGAATTATGCCGGTTGATTAGAATATAGAAAGATGCAACTAGCTTTTGCCCAAGCGTCACTCGACTCGGAAGCCATCTTCGAATATCTGGTTGTACGGTCTAGTGGATAAAGCACTGAAGAGCTGTTCTAAAGGTAAAGGGTTCGATCCCACCACAGACCAGCGATTTTTTTTTAAAAATAAATTATTTTTTTCATTTCTACTTTCACAATATGCACTTCTTTTGCTACCTTATCGAACATCAGTGAAATAAATTAGTTAAAGCCAGATTATACATAAATTTCACTGTCTAAACTCGATATTTGAAATTAGTAAAAATAAAATCAGTAAAATCATAGATTTGTTAAACATTTTAAACGATCCAACAACAGAAGTTGACTATGCATTTGTACTAAGATTTATTAAAGTATTTTTAGTAAACTTACATCGTATACCCAAGGCTACAGCTTGTATTTTTGAGGGGAGCAATATCCGGTTTTGGCGACCCTTCCAAGAAGCCAAAAATGTACAACACCCCCTCCTTATCTTCATTTGCCCCTGCAGTCCGATGCTTGGGGGCGTGATTCTCCCAGACTCCCCTGTGGGCGATGTCACCCCTAAATTCTCGAGCGCACCCTCAACTTAAAGTTTTTACAGTCAAAGACTATAGAAACTGTGCAAAACTGCACTTACACCCTCCATGTTTCACTTTACACCCCCAAACAAAAACTCCTGGCGGAATCCCTGGGAAGCATGTGCGCCCTTTACTCTCCCTTACGTGCGGCCCTGGATACCTTCCAAGAGCTATTTGCACTAATCTACAGAATGTTCACTGTATGTTTACTTTTTTACTAATGGGCTTCGCTTATTCGTAGAATCGCTCTAATATGGATTTAAAATGTTAAACTTTTGGAACACAAGAACTTTGGCCACGAATTATATTTTCTAGTGATATCTAGAATTTGTAATTCAGTCCGTTAGTTTATTTCTATCAGAATGTGTAAAAACGAATATACATACTTTCAGAGAGTTTCGGGGAAATGTATATCAGAGTGGAAGTGCGGGTTGCAAAAATGTCAGTGCATGACAACAACTTTAACATTAAATAATATATAGGATTCTTATTGATTGTGTTCTTTCACCCGGAATGTATTCTTCAATATCTCCTCTCCAACGGTATGCTGAAATCTCATTTAAAAAAATATGTAAGAGAGATGTTGTCAGGCAATTAAAATCGAAAATGTATTCTAAATGTCAGTGCGTGACGCGTGGAATTGCTCTATGCTCCTCCTCGCTCCTTTGTAAATTGACTTGATTGTAATTAACGTTCTAAAGGAGCTGATGAGCTTCTAAGGATGGAACCTACAGATTTTGTTAAAGTGAGCTCCGAACAATTCGGTTCAGTGGACCCAAGCGAGAATTCATTCCTTTGTAGAGTTTGCATTTTCACTCCATTCAACACATTTTTCCAGAGAAACATTTCACAACGAATTGGACTTTGGTTACTTGGTTTGAGTAGATGTGCAATTACACGTATAAATATAGGACAATAAATATTTATTATGTAACTCTCAAATAGGTTCGAAATCCTAGTCGACTTGAGTAATAATAAAGATGGTATTAATAATGAAATTGATGTAAGTAAATGTGGGAGGCAATTCCTGAAACAATTAAAAGCGCAGTGAAGGAACATGTACGTGAGAAGAAACAACAGAAAAACAAACCTTGTTTTGATGAAGAATGCCTTAAGCTTCATGAGGAATGAAAACAAGCAAGGTAGTGATGGCTAAGTAATAGGAGCGAAGTAAATACCAATCACTACAGTAACGCGAAACGAAACGCCACACGCGGATTCAGAAACAAAAAGCGGGAATATCTGACGCAGAAGATTCAGGAGATACAGGAAAACGGGAAGACAAATAATATACGAGATCTATACAAAGGGGTAAACTCGTGAAGAAAAGGTTACCAGCCGTGGTTAGGAATGATTAGAAATGAACGTGGAGATCTTCAGACGAATCCGACTAAAATTGTCGACGTGAGGAAAGTTATTTTGACAAACTTCTTAATGTACACAACGGGGAACAAACAGAGGAATTTGAAATCCATACCGCAGAACCGTGGATTCCGAAAACCTAGCGAGATCGAAATGTCCGTAAAGAAGTGGAAACATTTCAAATCACCTGGAATAGACAATATTCCAGCCGAATTAAAGCAGGAGGAACGGCACTGATCAAGGTACTACATAAATTGATAAGTGCTATATGGGGAAAGGGGGAGCTCCCAAAGGAATGGAAAACCTCAGTAATAGTTCCGATTTACAAAAAGGATTATAAATCGGACTATAATAATTACTGCGGAATCTCGCTACTTGTAACCTGTTAGAAGGTATTAAGTAATATTCTGTTAACACGCCGAAGTGTATACGTAGATGAAATAATTGGAGATCACCAATGTGGATTTAGAAGGAATAGATCCACGTTGGACCAGATTTTTGCTTTGAGACAAATTTTGGAGAAGAAATGGGAATACAATGGGACGGTTCACCAGTTATTCATTGATTTTAAGAAAGCATATGATTCTATCAACAGGGAAAAGTTATACAGTATCCTGATATACGATTTGAGATTCCGAGAAAATTGGTTCAACTAGTGAAGATGTGTCTCAGCGACAACATAAGTAGAGTACGGATAGGTAATAATATGTCAGATAGTTTCAAGATTCGCAACGGATTGAAACAAGGCGATGCCTTGTTACCACTACTGTTTAACTTTGCGTTAGAATATGGATTTTTAAAAAGGGGGACAGAAAGAGACTATCATTGAATGGTTTGAATCAACTGTTCGTATACGCGGATGATGTAGATTTAATAGGGGACGATGTAGGTGAACTACAATGCAACACCGATGTTTTAGTAGAAGCGTGCGATGAGATAGGTCTACAGGTAAACATAGATAAAACAAAATACATGATAAGAAGCCGAAACACAGGGAATGAAGGAAACAAAAATATAAGAATTAGGGATGAGGTCATAGAGAAAGTAAACAAATGTAAATACTTGGGAGCATACGTAACAAGCAAAAATGAGGTCACGGAAGAAATATAAATCGCTTAGTATCAGGGAACGCATGTTTCTATTCAGTCCAAAAACTTCTAACATCGCGATTAATATCAAGAAAGTTGAAATTGAAAATATACTGAACGGTTATTCCTCCGGTTATATTTTACGGTTGCGAAAGTTTGAGTAAAGCCTAGGAGATGAACATAAATTACGTGTTTGAAAAATAAGATTTTGAGAAAGATGTACCGGCCGAAACGGGACGAGATGACTGAAGAGTGAAGGGGACTGCATAATGAAGAACTCCACGGACTATACGACTCAGCAGACGTTGTAAAAATAATGAAATCGCGACGACTAACGTGGGCAGGCCATGTAGCTCGGATGGGGAAAAACGAAGATTATATTCTATCCTGGTTGGAAGGCCGGATGGAAGGAGACCATTGGCAAGACCGAGACGTCGTTGGGAGGACAATATTAGACTAGATCTTCGAGAAGTAGGTGTTCGTGATGAAAACTGGCTTGATATTGCCCAGGATAGAATCCAATGGCGAACATTTGTTACTGCGGCAATGAACTTGCGAGTTCCATAAGCCATAGAGTTAGTTAGCAACTTTAGCCACATTTGTATATAGGAGAGCTGTATATAAAGACCACCGTGTTGATAACGGCCAGCCTAATTTTCTGCAAAGTATGTGTCTCGTCTGGTTGGAAATTCACTGATGTCTGTGGAAGATGAATGTGTGAATGGTGAAATAGTTACGGCTCTTTACTTTCATGGTATGTTTAGAAAAGAATCTACTTTTGTTGTATATTTCTGTAAATACTATTCTTGCTTTGATTTATTTAAACTCGTAAAATACTTGGAGGATTTTGCTTTACGCATGTAGATAGAGAAGCTGACGAAGTAGCCACTTTAGAGTCCCAATATACTGTATGTACAGTATTTCAATGGTTTAAAACTGCTATCATCCATGATAGATGTTTGGCGATAAGTGGTAGCAGTTAAACTGATATTGAGAAATTTGTATACACCCAGAAAATCGAATTGAGGGGGAAATTAATTAGATGAGCGAGAAAAGAATTTGTATCCCCATTGTTGCCATCGGACAGTAACACCTGGATATGCGTGCATTTAGCTTTTGGGAATTCTATTACAATTCAAATGTGGAAAGTGGACAAAGTAATTAAGTTGATCAGATACGTTATGCTTTGAAATGAAGACGTTACACAGTTTGTATTCACAATTATGTCTCAAAAGAGTGGCTATTTTATCTACCTTACATGTCTAAGACAGACACTTCGACTAATTTTCTAAACATCTTTCTAATTCAACTAGCGACGTAAAAATTCTAATAAAAAGGAAGAAACATTTCAAAGCGTGTTAAAAATCACCAACGTATCATAGCAGGTCGAGTATTCATAGTGTTCAAACTTCATGAGTTATCGGCAAAAAAATATTCAAGTATGGAGGTTATAAACAGGTCTGTCCATACAGAATTTTATATTTATGTCTGTATTGATTGAATGGTAGATATTGCAAGTTGATTGAAAGACGATTAGATGGAGCATACCGACGGTGGCAAGTGAAAAGCGGTAAATTATCATTTTTCACGGAACAAACCAAAAATTGCACATTTATTATGGCTTGTGCCAAGAGTTTTCTTGCATTTATTTCTTATAGGAAACACACACACATTTATGTATTCGGTAGAGCAGACTACGGACCACATAATTGTTAATTTAGAAATTTGGCGCTTATGTTCTTTTCAATTTCCACCTTCCATATGCGACATTTCAAAGTCACATGATTATTTACAAAATAAAAGCGCTTTACTGGTCCAAGAGACAACTTTTTCTTACATTATTAAATTGGTCAAATAAGTCAATTATGTGGAAGGAAGTTACGCCCAGGTTGTACTCACCACAGGGCGCTTGCAAGTAGCCCTATTATAATATATAATAACCATATATCGGAAGATGATTCTGCTTCACTTGTTATAGTTGTCTATAATCGTGGAGGGATAAAGTACATTTACGTTACTTTTGGGTCAGCCTATTCCCCTTGATCCAGTAGTTGCGGTCACGGACTTGGGATTTGAACCAAGGAATTTATGTCCTGCTGTCGGCCAATCCGATGAGGCTTTACCATAATCTTCCTAGTTTCAACAGAACGGTAGTATCTAGACACGGACCCTGGGCGCTACTTTCAAATAGCTTTTACCGGATTAATTCTTGACTGACGATCATCATTGCATGCACTTATGACGGTCATACGCTATAGTTGTCTTCTCCCTACAATGAAAATAAAGAACGTTCTGTTAATGTTGAATATAATGCCAGATGAACTCGACTGTTCAGTACTCTATAGTAAGACAAAGGAACGTTATCGGTTCGAATCCTGTGCGGGCCATCCTAGCTGGGGATTTCAAGAGCTTTCATCAGTTTCACCAGGAAAATATTAGGATGGTATCTCAAATAAGATTCTGGCCCCTGTCTTGTGTCGTCCTTCAGCTTCTGAGAAACTTAGTTCATTGACGTCTATCCCAAAAAATTAAAAGGGTAGCGCTATAAGCCGACGACACAAATATTCTTATCATTCACAGCTAGTTAACTAATCTGAACAAAAAAATCTTTAACTAAAAACAATAGTTTTGCCAAAATAAGCTTTTAGAATAAAGACAACGCGAACAAAATGAGTAGATATCGATTTCCTTTGCTCGTATCAGTCAATTGCGAATCTGCGGTCCAAAATATTAAAAACTTTAGTATACTTGATATATATAACTCAGTAGCTTTTCGTACTCAGAGCTGTTTCGATGCAACAGACTGTTATAACAAGCTCAGAAAACATTCTTTGCCCAACTGATAGTCGATCCACATGACTTGTGGATCTAAACCTCTTGCCACATACCATTTCAGATAGTATACCAGCTTGCAACAAGGCTGTCAGCCGCTTGCTTTGAGCTTGTTACACTTGATATTGTGTTGAATTTAATAAACGAGCATGAAACAAACTTGTTGGAACATCATAAGTGGCTTAATTGTTGCTGGTTATTATAACTATCCAAATTCGAGCTTGTTGGAAAAAGTAGTTATGCCAGGAAGCTTGTCAAACTTGAAATTTGTTTGAATTTTGTATCGTTGTACTTTTACTGTCGTCTCAGTGCGATGAAGTCCCATTACATTACGTGGCTGTTTCGCTGTAAGCTAATTAGCCAAATCCCACCCTTTTACTACAGACTTGTGATTTCATGAACTAAGTATAAATAACGTTTGGAAAGCTAGCTAGAGCGTGTGGTTCTGTGGTGTAGTCACTACAGCATCAGATCCTTTTGCCAAAAGTCCTCGGTTCGATTCCCACCCAGGGCAACGTTTTTTTAAAGGGGTGTATTGTTTTTTTTTTTCTTTTTTATATTGTCAAGGCTATTTCAACCTTTATTCTTGTAAACTAGACTGCTTGATTCAACCTTGTTTTAACCTTTTTGGCTTGATTTGCTCAGCTTTGCAATAAATTGTCCCACTTGTCAAAAAAAGTTTGACTCACTTTTGAGTCTAGTCAGAATTGCTATGTGGGATATTACCACCATTATCCAGATTCAACAACATAGATACTGCAGTAATGAAACGAAGCAAAATACCAACTGATTTCCCTGAACTATGAGTAAATAATGATTTCAGTTGCGATAAACACGT
>JAGDQP010046141.1:0-15398 GCA_022664845.1 Lepisma saccharinum
CCCCTGGCCCGCCCAATCCCCAGATCTCAACATAATTGAACATCTGTGGTCCATCTTGGAAACACGACTCCGGCGACGATTTCCACCTCCATCCTCTCTCACAGAACTGGCCGATGCCCTGCACGAGGAATGGTGTAATATTCCACTTGCTACCATTCACGACCTCTATGCCTCCATCCCACGTCGCATCAAGGCTGTTCTGAAGGCGAAAGGTGGCCCGACACCATATTAATCTGGTAAGTTGCACTTTCGTTCAGGTGTTTCCATTATTCTGATAAGAATCTGTAAGTTGTAATTTTCTGAGAAGGTTTCAGTAGAATGTTATTGTTTGATTATCCCTGTTATGGGGTGTATTTTCGCTGTTATAATAAAAAAAAGACGTTGGCTTGCAAAGTAAAAACACGGGTTCAAATCCGGTGGAGGCAAGAATTTTTTTTTTCTTTCAAAATATATTTTTATATGTTCATATATATATATATATATTATTAATAATTGCTTTGACATGCAAAGAAAGGTTACTGAAAGGCAGGATACATATAAATAAACCAGATCTGGCCTGCGATGTGTACAAGGGGGCACGGTGTGTAGGAAGGGAGCCGGGCAATGTGAACCTCAGGGGGGCGCAACCCCGCTTAGCGGTAGGCACACACAATGTAGCAATTTTGCGTGTGTCCACCGCTAACCGGGGCTTTCTAGCATTTTTAGTTAACATGGGTTAGCATAGATTAGATAAGGTCAGTCTCGCACAAACAGATCGAAATGTATTTTGAAAGAAAGAAACGAAAGTATAAAGATATATAACCGAACCGAATATACTTTGAGAAAAAAAGAATTTATCCCGACTGCCGGAGATCGAACCCGGGCTATTTCGTAAGTCAGCGTCCTACCAATTCACCACGGTAGGCAGCTGAGAACTGGTGCTTTCGGTGCTGTATTTCAATCCCCAACCGCTTACATCACCCACTTCTGGCAAGAACACTTTGATCGCAGAATTTCAAATACATTAATTTTATTCTTACCGGTTGGGATTGGCAAATAAACGCCAACAAGTAGGATTTACCAAACCGCTGAAGGAAGCAATTTCTGTGGTTGGTTTTTAACATCACATTTGTTATGGTCTGTGTAGCTAAGTAGTCACGATGTCAGACTCTCATTCTGAAGGTCCTGGGTTCGATTCCCAGTCTGTATTTCAAAATATTTTCTTCAACGAATTAAGCGCTGTAAATGATATTCCCAATTGCTCCTGAAAGATTTATTTCGTAAAGAGAGAAAAATACAAAACAAAGAGAGAGGGCAGGGAGTGAGAGACGCAGACTGTGTGTTCATAGGCGTTAAAGTTACATTTATTTCGATGTCTTGCGACATTTTCTTTTCTTTCCTTCTTTTCTCCTTTCTTGTTTCGCTCTTTCCCCGTCTTCTTCCATGCTTTTTCTCTGTCTGTCTCTCTGTTCTCTCTCTCTCTCTCTCTCTCTCTCTGTGTGTGTGTGTGTGTTTGAACAGGACAAGAATGGGGTTTCTGTCTCTCTCGTAGTTCTCTATATGATGCTGAAGGAGTAAATCTATCTTTTTGAAATGAAGTAATATCTTGGCATTCCATGTTTTCGCGTATAAATATACTGTCGTGTTGGTTATCTAACTATTAGGTATAGAGTGCAACAATCCTCCTGGAGGAAAAAGCTACTATTTCTTATAACCTCCATTCACTTTGGTAAGTAACTGTACCAACGTAATATTCAAATAGAGTAATATGTTTCCCAAGTTGCATTCCTCTAGTAAAAATATTACTTGGATATTGAGATTTTCTTTTCCTGCAGCGTATATATTAAAGAGTATATATTATCTCCTTTTATGATAGTAACAAGATATTTTAATTGTCCCTTCTATCTGCTGAATAAAATCACTCTACCATCAAATTCATGTAAATGAGTTTATCAACGATTAAAAAACGACTCCCTAGCCCAGACTTGTTGAAATGTCTTGCAGATATCTGAGTAAGCCAAAGACACGTGAGGAATGGCTATTACATCAAGCTATTTGCAATATTGATGAGGTGCGCAGTCAATAACGTATAGTAAGCAAGACGCGTCTTCACGTTTACGGTGAAACGAGAAAAAATTCACCTCTTTCAATATGCTTTTCAATTGAGTTCGATTGAGACATTGGAAAAGTATATGGGCGCCGAGATCAACGTGAATCTTTTTGCAAGAACGCAGTCTCATAAGGAAATTGTTTTGAAAGTTTTGTACCTTGAAAGTATTTCTACAGGCAATATAAACAAATGAAACACACAATGATATACAGATCCATTTCAATTTTATACCAAATGTGTGTGTTTCCGTGTGATCCGTCTTTCTCTTGTCGCTTTGCAGGAAAATGATTTCAGCTTATATTGCATGTAAGGACACATTGAAATTCGAAATTTTGAATCTCGTTTAAACGGGATTTTCGAGACATTTTCATTGACATATTTAATGTATTTAGCGCATGCTAATGCAAATAAAAATGTGGTAAATAATATGTTATTGAATATACATTTCCTAATTTCCATGTTATTGAGTATACATTTCCTAATTTCCATCTGATTTTTTTTCCTAATAACTTTGGATCCCCAAACCTGTTTCCTAACTCCTGTAGTGAACAAAGAGAACGTTTTCCGTCCGAGTCAAAAATGCCTGAAGGCTAAAGACAAGCTTTATTTTTTTTTCAGATGGATACTATTTTCAGCCGTACATGTTTGTCTTGGAGAAAGGATATAGGGCAAAATAGTCATTTAGTATATTAACCAACTATTGTTTGCATTATGGACATTACTCATGATAGACAAAACCAGAATTCTTCCAGATCCATTTTATAAAAGTGTGAATCAAATTGGAAGTTTTACAAGTTTACTTTTGCAAAATAACCAGAAAAATCTTGGCACCCGTATCATCACAAATAAATGACTATCTAAAAACAACTTTACGTGAAACCGTAAATTGTATTTCATTTGGAACATTGGTGCTCAGAATACCTAGGTATATTCTATTAATGTATTTTAGCCAGATACAATCCCTGTGTGTTGAGTGTGTTGTTGAGCTCATGTGTTGTTGAGTGTAATCATTGTGAGGAATAATTAATTATGCCGCAAAAAATCGAGAAGGCCTCTCGATCAAATTCTGTGAAACAATATATTTATATAGTTTATAGCATCCTGGAAAAGTTTTAATGGGCAGAAATCAACGAAACGGAATGCACAAACTAAATAGGTGTAGGATTAGTTAAAGTTGCTAATAATGTTTATTGCAAAATTCATGTCCCAATTTTTGTTATTAATGTATCACTAAAATTGGACAATGGACTTTAGGTATGTTTGCACATACTTATCCTCTTGGTGCACTCAAAATATTAAGTGGAGGTTGGAGTTATAACAAATACAGAGTGACCCAAAAACCCTCCCACATTTGAAAGGCTAATACAACAAGACGTATTATAGATAGAAACTTGTTTATTGAAAAATATGAAGAAAAAAAAAACAGTTTGTAAAGACTAAGGTTCTAAAACCGTCCGGTAAGTGTTTATGTTTTGAAAATGACGTCTGATAAGTGTTGTCCATTCTTTGCAATACACATTGACAGACGATTTATGAAATCTATCATCACACGACGTGTTATGTCTTGTGGAATAGCTGCTAACTACTCTTGAATTACTCTCTTCAGGTCGTCAGAAGTGACGAGCCTATTATCATAAATATTGGATTTAAGGTGACTTGGATTAGTGATGAAACACATTTTCACTTAAGTGGTTATGTGAACAAACAAAATTTCCGCTATTGGTCTGATCACAACCCCCGAATCCTCCACGAAAGACCATTGCACTCTGATAAAGTTACTAATGTTTGTGCAATTTACAGAGATAGCATTATTAGTTATTATTTTTGAAGAGCAAGGTTACAACATTTGCAGCCAATGTGTATCGCTAAGAATGGACAACACTTGCCGAACGTAAATTTGAAAACATAAACACTTACGAGACGCTTTTCGAACTTTAATCATTACAAATTACTTTCAATCCGCATTCCATTTTTTTAATAAAAAAATATATCTGCAATACTTTTTGTTTTATTAGTCTTTTAAATGTGGGAGGTTTATGGGTCACCCTGTACTATCCTTTTTCTCCACGAAAATTGTTTTACTGTGCGCCTAATACTTACAGAACCAACATGACAGGACAAATATGGGCCAAAGCATGGGCATGCTAGGATATTCCTCCATTTGTGGAAAGAAAGAATTGATTCGTTCAGCTTCATTAGAGAACGAATGGATAGGTATAAATTATATTCACGTTAAGTTCTAAAATATAGGAATTAATGGAAAGAAAAGGAAAATAATAATATATACGTCATGCAGGAATTGTCATTATATATTACAACAAAGCTTGTATTGTTCATAGAAAAACACACACATACTAACTCTCTCTCACACGCATACGCAGAGAGAGAGAGAGCATTGAAGAGCGAAAGAGCGAAAAAAGAGAGCAGAAAGGAAGGAAAGAGGGAAATAAATATTGCGTAAGACACGGAAATATATGAAATTTTAACACTTATGAATGCACGGTCTGCATCTCTTCCGTTTCCCCCTTTCTGTCTTGTGTTTTTCTACATTTACGGGATAAACCTCTTTCAGGAGCAATAGAGAAATTCATTTAAAGCGCGTGATTTTTTGGAGAAAATAATTGGAAATCTAAGCAGGGAATCGAACCCAGAACTTTGAGAATAAGAGTCTCACATGCTGTCCTCTTAGATTTACAAATGTGTTGTTAAATCAACCTTTAAACTCTACTGTCAGCGAGTAACCCCCCGTTCCATTTGATTGTTTCGATTTTATTTACGGCTTTTAGGCATCTAAGGCTCTGGTTCACCGGTTCCATAAAACATTTGATCTGTAGATCAAGATCAAGCAGGAATTAATCCACAATCTTGAGAATTTAATGTTGTACCAACCTATTGCGAATATAACGTTCTAATAATTGAAAAACTAATAATGAACTAGTGTTTATAACAATTTGCACAGATAAAATGAAAACGCAAGAGCTGAAACGAATCATCGGATCAGTCGGGTGATGCGATTCAGGTTATGCATCGCCACCGGGTCTAGGATTCGAACCCGTTTTGACAGGTGATTCGATTGAAACCTGCTGAACAAAGAAGAAATTTTAATTATTTCTATCCGTTTGAACAGTATTATTTGATGGGTGACCAGGAGCCAAGATGTTACCCCTAGAGTACGAAAAATACGACGCCCTAATTCCCAGTTAACTACACTTCCCGGACTGTTGAAATAGGTTTACCAGGTCAGTTGGGTCAAACTTTGGACCGAGTCAATTGTGTTTACGTCAGGCCCGATCACCATGTCATCAAAAGTTGCCCATTTTTATCTCTGGAACCCGAACACACACAGAAAGACAGAATGTGTGTAAGAGAGAGTAACAATTAGTAAGAGAAAAATATGAAGATGCATACAGAGGGGGAAGAATGTAAAGAATCGAACACATTTTAAAAGTATATAAATATACAGAAACATCAGAAGCTGAAAACGGGATATTGTATGGTCGCCCGACACGTCTTTGTACAAATTTTCATCATTGTATGAAGTCAGGAAATGAGTTAAATTAACGATGAAAGTAAGAGGACACCACACACCATTGTGAACTAAAGAAAAGTATGTAAAAAGAACTAACCCATTTTGTCGGGCGGGTTAAGACGTTAGGCTAGTGAGTCTAAGCATTGTTGAAACGGGTAACCGGGTCAAGTTTTCGACCAGGTCACCGGGTATAGGTTTTGGAGGAGGCCTGGCTTGGCGACCCGATTTTGACCGGGTAACCCTTAAGACAAAGCAGAATTTTGAATTATTTCCTTACAATAGAACAGTGTTTCTTTCAGGGTTGATCAGTATCAGACATGTTACCTCCAGAGCACGAAAAACACGATACCGAAATTCCCAGTTAATTACATTGTACAGACCAGGTCAATCTGGTCAAGTTTTGGACCGGGTCATTTATGTCTGGGTTATACTGTGTCACTTATGTTTGGGTTAAGCTAGGTCACTGACCTGTTGTTGCGATAAAGGCAGAACGTAATAGATCACGATTAGATCACACAATTAAAAAAATCATTTTGATCGGAAACCTGCACAACATAGCTAGTTTTCAGTGAATATTATCTGCTCATCACCAAAACAAGCATCTACCGTATTGGCCCGAATATAAGCCGCGTTTATTTTTCAAATTTCGTACATGAAAATTTAAGGTACGGTTTATTTGCGCGGCCGATAAATTTTCACATGTAATAGAAACTTGAAATGTAGCGCACGTTGCTATTTTTTTCATGTTGAAATGTAGCAACAATGCCGCACCCTCGTGTTTGGAATTCCCAGCAGTCGTATGGCACGTATCACAGATTGCAGGTACCGGTAGTTGCTTGATAACGACACACAGTAGAGGGATCCTACAAGAATCAGGAACAAGTTGCTTACTGACAAAGGACACTTCAAAGCTGTACACAATTCGGTGTTTGTTGCAAACAATTATTTTTATTATAAAAAGGTGTAAAAAAAACTACCGTATATGACGCAACACTGTAACCAGTCTTCGTATAACGGTAATCTTGCTCTTTTGTATGATAGGATAGAAAAACAGTTAGTACGTAGGGTAAATTTATTCTTCAGCTACCGGTATGAGTGAAAACGTAGAAAGAAACGCTTGAGACTTCGGCACAGTTATGATGCTGGTTTTAAACTTGCAGTTATTCGTTATGCTAGGCAAACGTCTAATAGAGAAGTTGGCAAAAAGTTTGATTTGGACGAATCAAACGTGCGGCGCTGGATCGCCTCGGAGGATAAACTGAAAAATGCCACTAAAATCAGAAAATCTTTCAGAGGACCAAAAGGTGGGAAATACCCTGAACTAGAACATAGGATCCTTTCCTTTGTACAAGACAAAAGGAAAGAAGGGATGCCCATCTCTCGACAAGTGATCCAGGTAAAAGCGTTGGAAATAGGGAAGACCCTAAACATTTCACAGACATAATTCCATGGGAGTATCGGTTGGTGCCGCAGGTTGATGCGTAGAAGTGGCCTTGTTCTCAGACGAAGAACTTTATTAGCAGAGAGACTACCAGAGGAGTTTACTGAGAAACTGATCAACTTCCAGAGGCACGTCATTGAATTGCGTCAACACCACTCTTACCCATTACATCAGATCGGCAATGCCGACGAGACACACGTATTTTGAGACATACCGAGCAATATGACAGTTGACAATAAAGGGGCGAAAAGCATCTTATTGAGAACAACTGGAAATTAAAAACAAAGAATCACTGTGATGTTCACGGTTACGGCAGATTGAGGGAAGCTGCCTCCGTACGTTATTCTAAAGCGTAAAACTATGCCCAAGGAGAATTTCCCTAAGAGATTAATAATTCGTTGTCAAGACAAAGGTTGGATGACAACCGAACTAATGATGGACTGGCTAACTACAGTTTCGAATCGCAGACCTGGTGCGCTGCTCAGTAAGAGGGTTATGTTAGTGTTGGATGCCTTTAAAGGTCACCTCAAGTAAAGAAGAAAATTACTGCATTGAAGACAGACCTAGTCGTCATACCTCGAGGTATGACATCTTAACTGCAGGTGCTAGATGTCGTCGTGAACAAGCCTTTTAAAGTCCATCTCCGGAAACAGTATTCGGATTGGCTTCTAGAAGGGGGTCATGCATTCACTCAATCTGAGAAGATTAAGAAGCCATCTGTCAGCCTTATGTGTGAGTGGATTCTCTCTTCATGGCACACAATATCACCAGACTCTATCATCAAAGGATTCAAGAAATGCTGCGTGTCTAATGCTCTGGATGGCAGTGAGGACGACGTACTTTGGGAGGAGAATGATGGTACCAGTAGTGGCAGTGATGAAACAAATACCGGTACCGGTAGTAGTGAAGTTAGCAGTGACATTGGAGAATACTCTGATTAGTTGTACCGGTATTTTTTGTGATTTACCCACATTATACGGTAACTGAAGAAAAATGTGTTCAATAGTGACCCTATAGTGTAAACAGAAAAATGTGTTCAAGAGTGACCCTATAGTGTAAACAGAAAAATGTGTTCAAGAGTGACCCTATAGTGTAAACAGTTTTGTAACTGGGTAATGTGACAGGTAAACTTCTCTGCATTGAATTTTTCTTTTCTTTTTCCTCCTTTCCCCCTAAATTAAGGATGTGGCTTATACTCGGGTGCGGCTTAGATTCGGGCCAATACAGTATATTATGTTGGTTAGCGTAGTCGACCCCACGCCTGGGGTCGTGAATTCGAATACAAATGAATCAAATTTCCTTTTCTAAAGTAAAGCGGGTTTGTTTGTTCAAACCCTCGCAAACACAATTTTCTACTTTAAAGAAAATAAGTGAAATTATTTTTTAAAAATAATAAAGTAGATTATTCATCAAGAATAGCAGTTACTGAAGTAGAATAAAAACAATGTTGACAGTTCAAACATATAGAAATGTTGACGAAATGCAGCACTTTAGACCGTTAAGAAACATAGGTGATTACTTCATGCTGTTCACCACGTGCCCATCCCTATTTGAATCGATAGTAAGTCTTAAAAAATATTTCTGCTAATATCCGATTAATTTTTCATTATGCAATCATTATGGAAATGAATTTAAGCACGATGGAAAAAAATAAGCTTTAAAACGTTTAAGTTCAAATTATCAGTTTATATTATAGTATTCTGTTTCCTGCCTTGCGTTTATTAGCAACTATTGGAAGCAAAGATGAAACAGGTCACTGGGTCGAGCGGGTCTGTCCCGGTAACCTCATTTAGGTCAGGTGATGTTTTTCATTATTTTCTTGCGTTTGAACAGTGTTTTCAGGGTGACCGGGGCCGGAGGTATATCCAAGTAGGCCAAATGTCAACCAAGACGGGCATTTGGATCAGCCGCGGTCAGGGATATACAGGAGCATCAGATATAGTTGGGGTAGGGTCGGCACCGAAACATAGTGGCGTTTGCTGGTCGAGCCATTTTCCGGGCCCCGTCGGTATCAGACTTGGGAGCATTGGAGTCTAACCCCGACCAGCACTCACTAGCCGGCGTCGGTTCCTTGTCATAATCTTTCAAATCCGTCGGCGGCCATATGTTTGACGACCAAATACCGACCTTGCCTAGTTTGCTTGTGTTTGGGGTTAAGTCTTCATTTCTCTTGAGAATAAGAAAATGACTTACATCTGAAAATATTTTAAGAAACATTTAGAGACGACAACCATCTGCTGATATGTCCACTATAAAGAGGTTTTTGCCTTGAAAAATATATCATGAAGCTGTAATTGTTCGTTTTAATAAAGTCCGCTATCGGTTAATAATAATAATAATGTTCATTCGTATAAGATGTCCTTTAGAACTTGAAGGGCGATATTACTCTATAAGTTGTTATTGTATTTGTTTTTGTTTTTTCATATATATTTTGATATTTCGGATATTTGTGGGCACTAGTTTGTCTATAATTCATAGAATAAATAAATTTCAGAGTGCACTGTCAAGCAAATACTCTCAAGAGATTCATCTCCAGATGGAGAACTTACGCGACATCAATGGTAATAATGAGAGTAAACAGTGTGTGTGTGTGTGTGTGTTCTTGAACACAATGATAAGTAGTTTCCATAATTTTTATTTGTCTTTCTCTTTCGCTCTGTTTCTTGATGTTTTCTTATCATGTGTTCGATTGTTTATATCTTCTCCCTCTTTATGCATCCTTATCTTTTTCTCTTAATAACTGTTTCTCTCTCTTACTTAAACATAATTCACTCTGTCCAAAACTTGACTGGACTGACCTGGTACACACATTTACCTAGTCCGGAAAGTCTAATTAACTGAGAATTAGGGCGCCGTATTTTTCGTGTTCTAGGGGTAACATCTCGAGATCTGAACACCCCTCAAAGAACACTGTTTAAACGCAAAGGATATAATTAAAATATCTTCTTTATCCTCCATGTTATCGGGTCTCAATCGAATCACCTGTCAAAACGGGTTCGAATCCTTGACCCGATAGCGATGCATAACAGCATCACCCGACCGACCCAAGGACCTGTTTTAGCCCTTGCGTTTTCATTTTATGTGTTCAAAATGTTATAAACACTAGTTCATTATTAGTTTTGTAATTATTAGAACGTTCTTTCGCAATAGGTTGATGCAACATTAAATTCTCAAGATTGTGGATTAATTCCTGCCTGGGGGCTCAGCTATACATGCCTAAAGGTAGTAGCTAAAATTCAAACTTCAAACGTAACCGGTTGTAACTCGTGATTTAACAACAAATTTGTTACGGTATGTGTAACTAAGTGGATAGCGTATGAGACTCTCATCCTCAGTTCTCGGTTCGATTCCCCGATTAGATTTCCAATTATTTTCTTCGAGGATTTAAGCGCTTTAAATGATGTTCGCAATAGCTCCTGGAAGAGATTTATCCCGTAAAGGGAGAAAAACAGAACAGAGAGAGGGGGAAGAGAGAGAGACGCAGACTGTGTATTCATAAACGTTAAAATTTAATTTATTTCCGTATCTTCCGCAATTTTTCTTTCCTTCCCTCTTTCCTTCTTTTCTCCCCTTTTTTGCTCTCTCCACGTCTTCTTACATTCTTTCTCTCTGCTCTATCTTTCTTTCTCTTTCCCTCTTCTTGTGCGTGTGTGTGATTGAACGGGAAAATCAAGATGCATTGCATAATGACGATGCCTGCATGATGTCCATATTATTATTTTCCTTCTCCTACCTCTTAGAACTTAACATGAATGCAATCTACGCCTATATATCGCGAGGTTCTCTAAGTAATGCTGAACGAATCCATTTTTCTTCCTCCACATGGAGGAAAATCCTGGCATTCCATGTTTTGGCGCATATTTAAACTCTTATGTTGGTTGTCGAACAATTAGGCGTACAATGAAACAATTCTGCCGGTAGGAAGAGCTAGTATGTCTTATAACTCGAACCTCCACTTAATATTGTAAGTAAGTGTACACTATACAGTGCAAGGGCAATATGGAGTATCTTCCAATACGGCGTCTCAGCAATCTCGCACTCTGTCATATATTTTTGTGTCCCGAATAAATCTAGTCGTGTAATTTGAGCGACTTTTAAGAAGTAAAATCAAACCTGAAGGTAAAACTTTATATTAACTAAATAAGTTATCAGATGCATTTCCGTAGGGACTTTTAAGTTTAGAACACAAATTTCACCATGAAAATGTTCGCAAATTGAATGTTTTTTTTTATATACAAACTCCTGTTTATGATCGAAAATGAACAAAATTCTGTAAAAAGTAATGGCGTAAAGGAACAATAATACAACTGTGGGAAATTGAAGGGGGCAGGGGATTGTAAATGCGTAAAAGAATAATGGTTTCTGATACATTTTGGGGAGCCTAGGGCAGTGGTCGAAGTGATGCGGTATGCACCGGTATGGCATACCAGCCCTGGTTTTTGAGAGCTAAAAGCATACCGTCACTGTAACACATGATATGCGTGTTGTTATATATCACTTTTTGATATGTCGAGGCAAGTATTAGGAAAACATACCGTCTCTGTTTCTCTCCCACTTAGACCATTGTCCTAGGGAGCTTGCCAGCGCTAAACCACTAATCGACTACACGGGTTTGAAGAAAGAAGCGAAGCGCTGGAGCGAGCATAATAAGAAGCGAGTGCACCTCATGGTCCGCAAGTGCACCTCATGGAGTGCATCAAGCAATCGGACCCACCTATACGGGAAAGCATAGTCAAGGCACTGACGCGCAGCTGCACCAAAGTGTGCTGGGGCCCCGTCATGCTGAAACCACATACGTGCACGAACATTAAGCAGTACATCTTCTACTAATGCAGTGAATGTTTCGCGCAGGAACACTGCGCACACTGGTGCTGTTAAGCGAGGTGGTAAGATATATGGTTCTATCAGCTGGTTACCGATGATGCCTGACCAGATATTTACCGCAAATTGTTGTTGATGTCCATGCACAATGGTACCATGCAGATTTGCGTCTGCCCACACATGACTATTCCGGGTATTGAATACACCCTCATCTGTGAAGATTGTGGCGGGAAGAAACTGCGGGTCTTGCAAACAGTGCTGCACTAGCGTTTCACTAAACACCACACGGGTGCGAAGTCTGTAGGATGCAGGTCTTACACTTTCTGTGGATAATAGGGGTATAGTTGTTGTTCACGGAGTACTCTCCACACAGTAGTGTGATTAACCCCCACTTCTTGTGCTAATACTCTTGTGCTGCTCGACGGGTGTTCTGTCACACGCTCAAGAACCTCTTCTTCAAGGTCGGGAGTCCTGGTTGTTCGTCGCCTGCCGCGGCCTTGACTCACTGGGCTCAAGTTTCCCGTTTCCTGTAAACGCCGAAACAGCCTCGGAAACATGGCGCCTGTCTGGATACCTGGTGCTATACAACCTTGCAGCCGCACGACTGTTTCCATTCGCTCGCCCATACAGAAACACCATATCTGCAAGTTCTTCCAACGTGAACGCCATTTCACTCCCGTACTACGCCCTCTCCAGACCACCAGCACAGACAACTCACAGGTACTGATACTGAGCGACTAACAACGGAATAGTTACACGCCGTCTGCAGGATCGGGTCACGTACATTACCGCCGAGTCGTGTGATACAAAGGGCGTACAGCGACAGAGCCTCGTGTTGTTTCCTATGTTTGTGTGCAGCCACAAATGTACGTAACGTATGATATCAAAGCAAGGACAGGTGTCGAATGCCGCTTGTAACACGACGACATGTGTTGTTTGTGGGTTCGGCAATATTGTTTTCAGGAAACAATATATGGACGCTGTCGTGCGGAGTATTGTACGTGCCCCAGCGTCGTGACAGCGTCATACCACGTAACGTGCGGCTCTTGCAATTCACCCTAAGGATCCGTCTCTCACATTGCTTATTCTGTCATTTGCCATCATCCCGGTACGTTTGACCCCATGTTTCCGCTATCAACCCGTGCTGTCATATGCGCCTGTCCTTGCGTCACCACTGTTCCGCATCGATGTGTGCATCAATCGACTCTACATGGCACACACTGCAATCATTTCCTTGAGCCGACGTTTCTCCTACACTTTGTTCTCTCATTCTATTCATTTTTGTTCTACTTTGGTCCATTTTCGGCTCGCTATAGCTCAGCACAGACGCATTTTCAGATCACAACTTCTTCGCTTAAATCACGTCTTTTGTCATTCTACATCATCCTCTGAAGTTTGACCCACCATTAAAAATACACCCTTTATATCACTATTTTACTTTGAACAGGATGTGTCTCGATTTGACTTCATAAAACGTTGGTCATCTTAGACCAACCTGACTTAAGTTCTCGAAGTTTTACCTCAGTTCTACGAGACGATTGAGATGATGGAACTCTAAGAAAGATCCTGCTCGATAAATTCCTCATTGTCTACATAATCCATCCCTGCCTGAGCCAAATATCTTTAAAAATCGTATAAATCACAATGATTTTTTAAAGTTGTGGGTGTTTTTGCAACCAAAGCTTTTTCACTTAATTTTTTATTTTCTTTCTTCATCGTTATGTTAACCGAATTTATATGATTTGGTTGCCTTAAAACGTATACCAGGCCTAGTAATAACCTCCAATATCATGATTTCTTAAAGTTGAGGAAGTTATTGTCACCAGAAAATTTTCCATTTTCTTCCTATATTATACCCTCCTAATTTATAAAATTCTGTGACCTAGTACGATGTCAACCACACCTCCTCATTCGTTATGATTTCCTAAAACTAAGGGAATTTTAACGATCAAAATTTCCCTTTCACCTTGCATTTTCTGTATGTCATTATTCCAGTCAAATTTATGCAAACATTTGGTCAATTTTGATATAAAAACTTCTAACAACTTTCGACGTTTCGATTTCCTAAAGATGAGGGAATTTGTGTACCCAAAATTGTCCCTTTTACCTCCCATTTTCTCTCCATAGTGTTATCACAACAATATTTATCTAATTGTTTTGTATACTATGACTCGAACCAGTCTCCATAATAAATTCCAACAATATGATTCGTTATGTTGAGGAAATTGTTGGAACAAGAAAATCCCTTTTCTCTATATATTTTACCATGATACATACCGAGATCATATCAATCTGTGTCATTACTAGGTCGTATTTATTGTTCTTTGGCAATTATATCAAGAGCTGTACCTATGTCTACGAACCGAATTCAAAAATTTACAAGGCGCATAATCCTTTGATTTTCTGCTCTACAGCTCTATTTTATTTTGAAATAGCAAAAAAGATTACATTTATTGATCACTTTCTATATAGTGAATTTCAGACGAGGAAATTATATACATGTAAAATCTGTGCTTGCATAATGTGCTTGCTTATAGAAGCATACACACAGAGCAATAGTGTTGAGTGATGGTGAAATCGACCTTTGATATTAAAGAACTAATATATCACGTATGTGTGTAGGCTAAACTGAGATCTTCAAGAATAACGTCGATTGACGTAAACCACTATGTTTCCCCACCAACGGCTCCCAGCTTCAGCGCATAGCGGCAATATATAAGATTGGCGTCAATTTTTGTAGATCTGTCTATGATGTCCGAACTTATATAAAGGATAGCTTGTCCTTAAATAAGACAAGAAGCACCTTGACAGTGGAACCGCTAACATAATCTATCTTACAAGGTAACCTCAGAACGACTTCTCTACTGCTGAAATTTTCGCTCGCAACTTAGAATTTCTAAATATGAAATTCTATAATCCAGCATACCTGTTTTTCACCCGGTCTTGAATTCTGTTTCATAGCTATACATTAAAGACATTCTTATATCTTGTCAATATTACTAAACTTGTATGTAAGCTTGAACTTCGTTAATCATGAATCTTAACTTGCAAATAAACTTCACTTATATTCTAACATAATTCTTGTTGTTCGAATACTATTTAGCTATGCAGACTTCCAACTCCGAATCACCCACTTCCTTTACACGGAACTAGCAAGGGATAGTGACTAATCATCACCCCAGCCGATGCACAACATACTACGCTCCCATATTATAAAACGAAACTATCTCTACGGATGATTAAAAAAGAGTCCAGTTTTTACAATTTAGTATACGCTATTCAGGTACACTTTCTGTCAATTAACATATCTGAGTGAGCATATCATGTTTGGTTGAGGCGTTTCCGGTTTCAATTCCTGTATTACTTCTCGCCTTTGCTAACTTTTTCATGTTCCCTGCTATATTGTTTTCTCTTCTGCAGGCTCGGAATGACAAACCTACTTTATAATTTACTAACCCAATAAAATATATGGCAAGTGAAAACTTATAACTTATAGAGAGAAGTTGTTGCTATAATTT
>JAGDQP010046142.1:0-15397 GCA_022664845.1 Lepisma saccharinum
TGTGACGTAGGGACGATTTCTTCCATTGACAGCAAAGCTTGTTTCTCAATCGTTTGAAGTTGTAAAATGTGTGTGTGTTACTGTAAAATCTTTTAGTTTTACTAAAAAAGGCACAGTACCCATCTTTTATTATTAACATTCCGTCCCCCTTGATTTTTGGATGGCAGACAGTGTTTGTGACGACTCAGAATCAATCGCGTTCGGAAGTCCAGTTTGACACGTGTTGACAAGTGGACGAAACCCGGATTTATTCTCTTTCGTGTTCCTTTTTCGTGTATGTACAATTAAAGAACAACACATTAATTGTATTCGAACCAGAGCTCTAACGTATAATTCGTAAATGATTTAATTGACATTAAAGACAGGCTGTGTACAACAGAACATTAAATTACGTGTACGGAGTGTGCGGTGTGCGTACAAACATTTGAGTGTACGTGCGTTTTGTAGGCCTAGAAGGAAAAAGTGCACCTCACCATTAGAGAACGTGTGCTTTTTGTGTAGCGATCAACCAACAGTACTTCCGTCATTCCGTGTATGGTACAATTATCTGCACTTGCAATGTTATCAGTTGAGCGAGTTTTCTTACGACAACAACAACAAAAATATGAACAACAATATGTACAACAACGTCAAGATAACAATATTTACAAATACAATTTGTTTATCTGAGCCCTAAAAGTGCTCTCAGAGGTAAAAGTATCAAGTGTCTGTGGGAGACAATTATATTTAGTAGTTATTCTGTTCATCAGTGACCTTTGAACCAAGTTTGTTCTGGGTTTGTTTACATAAAAGAGGGCTATATTTCGTGTTCGTTTGATAGGCACAGAAAAGTTGATTTGTGACAATAAAGTCTCACATTGAATATTGCCTTTAACAATTTTCTGCAAGAAAAGAAGACCACGAATGTTGCAACGAGCTCGAGGTGACTTTATGTTCAATATTTTCATTAAATCCGGATTAGGGAACGCACGAAACTTTGGAACTCTGACTCTCACTACAGCAACAAAGAAATGTATAACAGATTCTAGCTTAGTAAGATGCGTGGGACATGCCATGGACCATATAGACGAGCAATATTCAATAGTAAGACACATAAGACTTGTAAAAAAAGCTAAGTTCAGACTGATTTCGAATTTTTATGGAGCGATAGAGCAATCCTAGTTTCCTCATAGCACTTCGAGTAATACGAGTAACGTGTTCAGAAAAAGTGAGCTTGCTGTCAAAACAACACCAAGGTCTCTGAAAGAAGAAACAGCATTTACATCTATATTTGTAATGCTGTATGAGTGATAGATTGTTTCCCTTTTCAGGGAATTTCTGAGGATTCAGCTTTAAATTCCAGGGATCGCACCATGTAACAAATTGAGATATGTCATCTTGAAGGCTTAAGACATCGTAGAGAGTAAAGATTTGTCTGTAAAGTTTACAGTCGTCGGCAAATAGGAGAATCTTACTTGAGGAGTCTGAGGAAAGCGTAGGTAGGTCATCAACACATAATAAAAGGAATAGAGGTCCTAGAACACTCCCTTGAGGAACTCCAGAGAGAACGGGAATGAAGCTCCAAGAAGATCCAGAGACTATTACACGTTGTTGCCTACTATGAAGGTAGTTCTCTAATAATTGAAGTAATTTGCCATGAATATTAAACCTAGTAGATAATTTATAGATGAGATAAGGATGGCTGATGGAATCAAAGGCCTTAGATAGGTCGAAATATAAGACATCTAATTATGAATTATTGGAGATGCATTGAATGGCGATTTGGACGTCGACAGAGGCGGTCCAGAAACGCGACACACAGTCCTTCCACGCCTCACGTTTCGGTACAGAACGCACTACTCATCAGTCATCACCTGTGACAATGCGTGTCAAGAAGCGGTGATTTTTTTTTTGTACCGGGAAAACAAGGACGTACAGGTCGCGACGCACCACTTGCACTCACTGAAATATATAACCCTAGATCATATAGCGATGATGTGGGGTGGATCCCAATAATCGGACTTTGTGCTGAAGCTCAGCGACTCGAACCGTCTTCCAATATTCTTCTGTGTACCTGGAAGGTTTCCGCATATTCATCTACGGTTGAATTCGGACTATTTTGTATGACTTCGCCGAGATCCTCTTCGGAAAACCCTGATGGACATTGATCTTGAGGGATTCTGTCTCTGTCCTTGAATTTGCGAAAGCACCCACATGTTCTATCAGCAACTGTATCTTCACTATACACTAGCCGAATATTGCGTCAGGCTGCGGTCACATTACTGCCTTTGTTGAACTCAAAAAGTAAACAGAGTCTGATGTGCTTCCTATCGGTCTGTATTTCACCGAGAGAATACGCTGTCCCTGTCTGCTCGTATATACCTACTACCTGTGCCTGTGGGTGCTCTAACATTCCCCAGATTGTGTTTACCGATTAACGAATTGGCAATGCCATCTGTGAAGTCACTACTTCGCTAACCAGGGACATATAAAAACGGGTGAAAGTTTTGCACTTATCCAATATATTCATGAGCTGAATATATCACGTAATATTTTAGTTTTAGAGGCTAATTAAGAGGGCTCATTGTCTAGTTTATGTTTTTTTTTGTTGTATTTTTTAATCGTTTGACACAATAGTTCGGTGCTGTTATGATTAAAATAATGGAGGCAATGTGAAAGTAGGCTGGCAACACTGGTAAGTGGGTTGCTTGGCAACGTAAGCTCTTTCAGTGTTTTTGTATTGGGTCGAATAATGTTTATGCCAAGTTTGACACAGCTAGGTATAACTGAATGGAAGAAATTTGAGCAAAGAATTTTTTTAACGACACCTCAAACATCTCTCTTCTTCTTGTAGTTCCTGAGATTTAATTTCTGGACACTGACGGACACAATGAGCGGGATTATAAAGTTCCTTTAGCTATAGCTTCGCTACATGGGAGGATTTATAAAGACATGGGGCACTGACCCCTCCCAGTCATTTGAGAATGTCGTTAAATGTTTCGTTCGAAACGACAGGTTTTAAAGTAAATGCCCCCCAGGGTCTCTCTCGTGCCCCCTTTCCCCCAGGTTATCTTTCCTAAATCCGCCCATGCTTCGCTATGAAGGGACGTAAAAACAAAGTCAAAATAAACATACCTTGAAGAACGTCTGGCTTTCGATAGAATACCAGTGATTATAATGAATAACTATATGTACAATTATTCTTAGATTTAAATGAGTAGCAATGGAAGTTTGGTTTTAGTTATATTCGTTCATACTCATTCAGTTCTACTCGTAATAAAGTAACTTAAAACTTGGTCAAATATTCCTAGGTGTTCAGTCTCATGACGGCAGCCCGCGCGAAAGCAGACCTGCCATGAGAGTAGCGTCTCAATAGAGAAAGTCCTATTAAGGCGGGGCCATTCTCGCGCAGGCGCATTACTCCTTAGACAGTAAAAGCGGTTGATTTCCAATTGCCAGTTTGGAGTACTAGTAGCATGTCGAAAAGCTAATACGGAAAACGCGGGATTGAATCCTGGTGTGGTTTTGTTTCTATTTTTTAAAAGTAAAACAACTTTTCTCTTTATATATATATACACGCATTTAGGAAATGTAATAAAATTAGTGACCAAGGATACGTGGAGGTTAGGTGAGCCAGGTACGGCGTCTTTTTTTTTTTTCATTGCACACTCGATTAAATCGTGTTTTTTCAAGCTTTCGAAAATAAGACTTTCTATGTTGAGACTACTTCCCACGAGTGAATTCCACCACAACCACTGTTGCCAACAACATAGCTGAGAAATGCGCAACAACGGCAGAAAAAAGTCACTAGAACCCGCTAAATAAAACTTTGAAAATAGGCGCTAAACAAATCGAGGACGCATAAATGCATCGTTTCGGATCTATAGGCTGCTGAAAAGCGTGGCAAAATGAACTTGAGATATTTTTATTTCCACACCAAAAAAAAACCTGCAGTGGCTGCACAATGTATTCTCCAAACGAAATAGAAAACTCTCAGAAATTTTCTGAAGCAAAGATCACCGTACGCTATTATGGAAAGGCGTTGAATTTATCGTTAGACGCTAACATGGTGGGGGGGGGGGGCCTTAAAAGATTATTAAAAGCGCTAGTTCTTGCGACAAAAGCGCTAAATTGGCATCACTGACTCAGACAACTGAAAATAAATAAAAACAATTTTGCGAAATTGTTTCAGAGTGTATTTTATTTATAGCTCGAGTGAACTGAGTTCCCGTTTGCAGTGCCAGTGCGAGGGAGGGAAGGCACATGTAACTTTTTTCCGAAGGCTAACTAGCCACCTTTCGGTGATAACGCTGTATCTTGAAAAGAATGTTAGGTTTTGTGAAAGGGTATTAATTCTTAGTGGTCCAAGGATCTTTCAGTTTATTCCTTTGTTAAAATTGAGTGACTCTAAAATGTGATTTACATATTTAATCCGTATCATAAGACAAGGATTTTTCGTGATTGTGATGATAAAATTTATCATGCACGATACTATTGGTTAGTAAGACAAATGTAGTTATCGTCTGGCCCAGAGCATTGATGGGAACTGTGGAAACCTTCCAAAATCAAGAGTTATCACTGTGTATAGATGGACAAATAAATTGGAGGTCTTTGACAACATGGAATTTGCCACAGAGGGGACATCTGGGTGTTTGGGGGGGGGGGGAAGACATGTTTTCTGATTCTACCTTTGAATTGAAAGAAAATATACAGAATGATATTACGGTCATGAGACTTGGGAGGTTTATACGGAAAGGAATGTGATCGAGCCGCCATAGCTCAGTAGTAGAGCGTTGATGTAGCATTCGGGAGGTCGTGCGTTCGATCCCAGCGGCCGACCATCCTGACACGTTTTTCCAGGGGTTTTCCTCAGTCTCGCCAGGCAAATGCCGTGAAGGCACCTTCCCGAATCCTTTCATCTCCCCTATCTTGGCCTGTGCCTTAGATGCTTAAAAGCCATAAATACAAAAAATGTGAAGGGCGTCGTTGCAGAAGGTCGGTCTAGTAAAATAAATTAAATTAAATTTATAATTTGTAAACGGTAGTAGAGGAAAATTGAGCGAATCAATAAAATTTCCCCCAAAAGTAAGAGTGGGGGCCGAGGGAGCACTTTCTGAATTTTATTTAAGGCCCTTAAGCAACTTTGGTTCAGGCGGTATGGATGATGATGAGGGAATTGGTGGAATGAAGAAAGTGGGAGCACCCCGAGAAAACCCACGCCCTCGGTGTTTGTCCACCACAAAGCCCACATGGCATGAGCAGAAATCGAACTGAGGACCTCAAGAACCAGAGGTGAGCACATTACCACTCATCCACCGCCGTCCTTGGGAGAAGTATTCGTCCCAAGATCTTCAGTGAGGAAAAATCTCCTTCCACCCATCAGATTTCCCACCCTGTTAGTGTGTGTTTACATTTCTAGTGAAGTAAAAATTCAAATGAGGGGGTTTACTTACCGTGTAGACTTTTGTATAATAATGAAAAAGTATGGGAGTTAAAACCCTGGTTCTCTCAACGCTGCTCTCAATAAAATCCAACGCTATATGGCAGCACTCTGTACCAATCCGGCGTAGCTCAGTGGTAAAGCAGTAGCGTAACATTCGGGAAGTCGTTTGTTCGATCTCAGCGGTCGACCATCCTGACTGAGTTTTTTCCAGGGTTTTTCCTCAGTCGCTCTAGGCAAATGCCGGGATGTCACCTTCAGCATAGGCCCTGGCCGACACCTTCTCGAATCATTTCCCCTCCTCTATCCCGGCTTGCCTAAAGGGCCATAATTGAAATTCGTAATTCGGCAGCACTCAGTGTCTAATGTGTATTTTCTCTTGCACAAAATACCAATGCTGCTAAAGCAAATTCAAACCTGGAGAGTTCAGATTATAAATTCACAACAATTTAGGGATTTCTGTCCGTACTGATTAGGATTTAAAGACCTACATTTGTCCGACCGTGTCGAATTTGGTTATGCTGCGAGTTCGTTTTAATGTTTGTGTTTCTCGTAAATGTTGAACATTTTCCCGAAAATCCAGATCTTTTAAAAAAAATTTCACAAACACTAAAATTCCAAAAGTCAAGAATTTTTTGGGAAAATTTTCAAAATGTCCAAAAATTCCGGATTTTCGGGAAATTTTTCAAAAACTCAAAAAAAATCACGAAAAACACAAAATTTCCTGCAATATTTAATTTTTGCAAAAATTTGAGATATTTTGAAAATCCAGGAAATTTCCCAAAAATCAGGGGAATTTTGAATGTTTCTTAAATAAAACTTTGAGAGATGTAGAACACGTTGCAAGAAACAACATGTCTCTATGTCATGTAGTTTATGCGCTATGAGTCATTTGTAACTGTAGCAGGACTTTGTGGACTGTGTATTTACTAATGTTCCAGATAGGTGTAGGTATGCGATAATCTTGCTGTGGTTGAAAGATGTCTACGATTAGCAAAAATGTAGAAAATGAGTTTGAGGTATGTTTCTTTTCGTACAACTTTAATACAAGTGACACTTGTATGTTGGTCAGTCGTATGTAATATTTCCATGGACGTAAGAATATAATAGGACTAGTAACAAGCAATTCACTCAATGTTATAAAAATGGGACGGCTGGGAGTGCAGTTTGTCATTCCAACATGGCGGATCGCGCATATTTCCTGGAAAGGAAGCAGAGGATATTGTGGATATGCAAATAAATTTTAATTATCTAAATTTGTCCTTAACTACTAATTATTATAAAATAAGTGTTATTGCAATACACTTCCTTCTCAAGAGCAGTGATTATTCAAATCTTGAAACCTGATATTATTTCACTCTTATTATTGAAGAGAAAACTTAAATATTACTTACCTGTTTATCCTCACACGTATCTCTTGGTCGGCTTCATCAGACGCAACCTTCGCATACCTTAAATTATTTCACATAAATTTAAAATTTGTAATTAAAAGTAGCTCAATTAACATTACTTCTTATGGCCAGTTGCAATGTTTTGGTCAATTCAACATTGCGGCAAGGCGCACTTCCGATCCATAAATTTTGGCTTGTTACTAGTCCTATATTATATTCTTACGTTCATGAATATTTCGTACTTTGATCCCACCAAAGAAAAGAATAAGAAATGAATCTTGCTACACTGTGAATAGTATACAAAAATTCCCGTCTTCCGGCTTACTTGCAAGTCTAAGATCACGTGACACCACCGAGAAGTGTCATTGGCGGAAATTAATAGTTTTCATTGCTTACGGTGTCAATGAAGTTTTTGACCATAATATCGTTATGTTTCATAAAAAATGTTTAATAATTTTAATATTATTTACGTTCTATATTGGTTCATAGTCTTTTCTATTCTTTAGAAATGGGTTGTTCTTTATCTTATGTTTTCTTTCCTCTTGATTTTATATCCGTTGTCGTCTGTACGAGGTAAAAGGGTTCTTCCAAGGTACTTGCAATTCTTCCTTCTTCTTTTTCTTCTTCGTTCAGTAACATACCCCTTTCCGAATTCAATGGTCCTCCGTTGCGTTCCGTTATGCTATGTCCCGTTCACTTCCGTTATGCACACTTTTGCGAATTAAATAAGTGTTTAAAAAAATTAACCACAGATGTCACCCAAGTCTGGAAACAGCTGAAAATTCTCCGCGCGTAATGTGAGTGAGTATTGGTTAATGTGAAGTCAAGGTAGTTTGATGCGAAGTGAATAAGGCAAAAAGCAACATGGATGAAGATAGATGCAGGCGTAGAATTCCCATACTTGTAGGTATTCGGCATATATTAAATGACAACAGACGAAGATTCATAGCTATTGGAAGGATGATCACAATTCTGCAGGTTATTCTTTAAGATTTTGCAAGATAAGTGCGTCTCATGAACTATGAATCACTAAATAATGTTAGGGCCACGGTGGCTCAGTTGGTAGAGCGTCTGGTGCTAGGGATTGTCAGATTGATCCCTGTTCATGCCATGTGTGCTTTGTGGTCGACAAACACCGTGCGCGTGGGTTTTCTCGGGGTGCTCCCGTTTTCACCCAGTTTCTTCATTCCACCAATTCATCCCATTATCATACATACGACCTGAGCCATAGTTGCCTAAAGGTTCTAAAATAAATTCAATTCACTAAATAATGTTATATGAAAAACCACCTAAGTCATGACAACGCCACGCATTCGAAGTTCTAAAAAAAACTTCAAATAATTATAAGAGTTCTTAATCTTAGTATTCTTAAATAAACTACTCATATGTTACCCTCTCATCTATTAATATCTACATGGAAGTCCATTACGCAAATCCAGCCAACAATCTTTTCACATTGCGAAGTTAAAATTATTCAGTGATCATGAAGATATATCACTCAAAACATGGTACAATATCAATAACATGATGTGAAATCAAATCTTAAAAGCTATTAAAATACATTCAAATACTTCGGCACGGTCGTTCATTCTAAACAACACGTGATCCATTCTACACATTTGTCCCAATTCCCAAGTGAATAAGGAATTTGTGGCATGCAATATCCGGCTTTTTTATCTATTCAATCTGGCAGCAGCGCGCAACCGAACGGAGGGTCAAGTGACCATCTGGTCCTCCGTTGCTCCGTCGAAGGGGGAATTCGGATAAGTATCGACGGTGCATCCGACAGAGCAAAGGTACGTAACGGAGCATAAAGTGCCAATTCGGAAAGGGGGTATAGATAAAGAATGACGCTTGCTTGGGTAGAAACTGAAGGTACCAACTCTGGCCGCAACTGTCGCTACTATCGAGTTATACCTGTGATCTTCTAGTAATCACGTATTATTATTTTCTTTGGTTCCCGCAACGTTGCAGAGTCTATTAAGAGAATGGTAGCCGGGAATTGCAAGCAAGGACATTCTTTACTTCCGAAAAAATCAGCTATTTGACAGGAATTAAAAATGTCACTATTATAACAACATTTGGTGGAACCATCAAATTGAAATCTTTTTAGAGAGAGAGATAGAAAAAAAATATTAAACAGTTTCATATACAATATTGCCTGTTTGTTTGGTATTATTATCTTTAAATATATCTATACAGACGCTATATCCTGTATTTTCAGAACACTCCAGTTTTTACAGTAGATATGATAATAATTGTTTCATAATAAAGATCCTCTTATATTGAATATGAATAATTAGAAATTACACAAATTTAATGTTATATTAGAGCTTCTTTCCTTGTAAGCGTGCGTTGCTTGTTTTGCTTGCGATTTGGGTGAGTAGCAAATTGAAACACATGTTACACGTATAACACGCAATATAACACGTGTTTTAATTGGCTACTTACCCAAATCGCAAGCAAATCAAGAACTGCGCGCTTACAAGAAAATCAGCCCTTATTTTGCGAAACAAATAGTGCTTGTTTCCAGTATATGCTATGGATTATTTCAGTAAATGTAATATAGAAATAATTCCTCTGATATAAGAGCCAATCAGATTCGGCATGTTGAACCCAGTAGTATTCTTTGACATTCTACTGATCATCTTCGACTTTTTTTTTTAGGCAAATAGCTCGACTTTGTCTCGCGACCTTACTTTAGATAAACCGATAAATTGACAGCCCAACTCGTCAGATAACAGCACCAGTCTTTTTATATTATTAATAGAATACGCAGCAACACTTATTATTCTGTGGCAGGAAAAACTAAAAAAAAAAAACGCGGACAGGAAAATTCAAGTACTTGACAATGTATATGGGTCATTCTTAAATTAAGGGAAAATCCTTATTTCTCGATTCTTTTAGCCAATCAATTGTAGATTTTGTTTTAAAAATGGATTGTATACATAGATAGGCAGAAAAGGATTTTGCTCCTGAACTATTTCATTTTCGTTATATTTATTTAAGTGATTATAAAAAATACTACAAATGTCACCTCCAAGGAATGTCTCCAACCACGGTTTGAACCACAGAGAAGCCAAAACAAATATTTAAATTCGTTTCGTGAGCTATTCATGTAATAGTATACCGTCCTCTGTATATAATAGGAAATACTGGAATAAATATTTACATTTTTGCAAGAATTTGACATAAATAAAAAAAAACGTCGCACAGCGATGTCAAACGTAAAAAACATTTAGAACTCAAAATTTTGTCCATATTGGTTTAGGCTGGAAGTGAACAAACGAGATTAAGGGCCATATTTATGAACAGCCCCCAAGAGTGGGTGGCTCCCAGGGGAATTTAAATTATACACTCCTGTGAGCCACCCACCTCTTGGGAGTGATTCATAAATATGGCCCTAAGTATCCTCTTCGCTCCCTGGGTTCAAATATCTATGAAATTTTCAATGGCAGCAGTCAGTCAAGTATCGCTTTAGGGCTGATTTTCATGAAAGCTTGCGTTGCTTGCGATTTGGGTGAGTAGTCAATTGAACTAACGCAAGCTTTTAAGTGAAAATCAGCCCTTATATGTAGGTCATATGTTTGAAGAAGTAAAAAGAAATATTATTTCTAAGAAAGCAATTTTGAAAACCCTTAATTTCATATGAAAACATGATTTAAATGAAAAAAATATTTTATCATATTACTCAGTTTTGTCTCCACATTTTGCTGTCACCTCCTTGGAATGAGTTCAAAAGTTGTAAAATCCACCAGGCAGCAGCACGTGCTTCACTTCATTTCCTAGACAATCTCTAGTAAACCATTCAATTTTGGTTCAATGGTTTCTTTCAGTTTTGAAGTTTTATTGATAAAATCTTCACAAATATTACGAACAGGGTAGATTTTTAGTTGAAACAAGCCCAACAATAAATTAGGTTTTACTGGGCAAAATAGACACATTATGTCGCCTCCATGGAAGTCACCTGCGTGGATCAAGGATCATGTTAAATAAACCAGTGAATTAGAAATATGTTTCTTGAGCTCTGTTGACAGTTCATATGACTTTAATAAAATTCAGGGAATGCACATATTAAATTACAGGCACTTTTAATTTTTCTATTTTGGGATTCGAATTCCATCTTAATTTCAAAATGACCCATATTCTTGTATTCTCTTTTTAAGTGATCATTACGAAAAGGACAAAATGGAAAGAAGGACATGTCCTGATAAATAAGGACAGCTAATTACGCTGGTGTTAATTGAAAATATCCTTGAGAAGTACACTGAAAAGTAAAGGGGAAAGAAATCCCCCTTATTATGTTGTACAAGTCCTAAAGAAATCAGGAAATAGCACTTAACATCTACGCTTCCTGTAGAATTCTAGGACACGGGGTAGAAAGATACATTTTAAATCACCACCATATGTACGAAGTGATGATTGCGTGGACCACCTACTAAATTTCACAAGTTAGAATGATGTGAATGAAATCGTCAAACGAAAACCCAAAATGAAATACATTCCTCGAACTAGAGGAAAAGTATGTGTATTATTACACCACATATTCAAACAGTTCAGTAAAGCAAAACGCCCTTTTTTTTTATTCTTTTTGAGAACAGTTACTATGGCGCCTGTGACAAATGTCTTGCATTACAATGTCCATAGCCTTGGTTGAGACTTCTTACGCAACTCCAGCATCTGATAGAGGATGCAGCGAATGTCAAGTATCTCAAGTGAGAGTGTATGTACGTTGGTACCGTTATTACCTGTGTACAGTCATTGGAATTTCCGATGCCTACTTCTTTCAATGTTTTATAGCACCTTTTTTTTTTCTTTTGTAACAAGACGTTAATGCAACGACATGGAATTTAGGCCTAAGTGTTCTCAATGTCCTTTATCTGATCGATTCGTTACAGCAGTTCCTGTATCTAAGTTTCCTTAGATCATTGTTCTAGCTTTTCCTTTGATATGGCACATACAGTTTCCTTGAAGAAACTAACACAATTTTTCTTAAGGTCATATGGGTCATTCCAGAAACAGGGGTTTTTGGATAGTAAAAAAAGAAAATCAACTATTTTAAATTCTAAACATGTTAGTTCGTAGGTATTTTCGAAGCATTTTGGGTACATTTCGAAGGTACTCAGAGATCAATACTGTACTACTTATTTATTCCATGTCTTTACTAAATGTAAAGTAATTTCCATGGAGTTGACGTTTTTTTTTTAACTTTTTACCGTTGGCATGTTCTTTATAGTGAAAATGGATTCTATACTGAAGCATGAATCAAATGTTCAGTGTTTGGCTTCTCATGATTATAGAAAACCGAAATTAAAATACAATACTACGATTATGATTTCCATGGAGTTGATGATGAATAAGTAAGACACCTGATTTTAACTTTTTATTCCACAATAAGTCGACTGTGGAAGCATTTTCCTTGTAGTTCCACTGAAATGAGACAAAGATGGATGCGTCCTGTCTAACGCATGCAAAAATCTTGTACTTCACACTTTTACTACAAGTTTTTATCAGTCCATGGAGGTGATAAAAACGGGTTTCATGTATTTCAGTAAATGTAATTCCCATACTAATAGGTTCATTTTCGATTTAATTACATTCGCGTTTCGAACTGGATTATTCTGAAGGATAATTGTTGAAAAATAACTGGAAAACTAGGAACAGATACTGAAAAACATGTCTCAAACATGAAAATGAAAGTGGGGTTCATTCCATGGAGTTGACGTTAAGCATATTTGAGACTAAATAACATAAATATTATTAAAAATGAAAGTAGAGGAAGGAAACTGGTACAGTTATAAGATGTGTTTTAAGAAACAAATAGAAGCAAAAAGTGTCATTTAGGGATTATCTTTTATAAGAAACAATGCAGTTTCACAAAATGTCCCATTTCTGGAAAATGACCCATATAGCATGTCTCTATCGGGTCATTCTTATAGACCCGAACCTAAAATTGAGTTACTTACATCCCTTAAACCGGCGGTTCTCAACGTGCGTGGGTACCTATGATTGACAATAAGGACGATACGCCACTGTTTAATCACGATGCAATAACATTACCACCATGTTCGCTATATTTATTCTTGTGCACTAAGAGGCACATATCCAGAAGTTGGTTTTGGGAGGGATCCACGAAGTTTCGGGGGATGGGTCCAAGGTGTGTCTGCGCATGAAATGTATATTAAATATAAATAATTACGCCTAAATTTATACTAATTTTCCATAAAACTCTGAATTTGGGGGGTCCGATCACTTAATGACAGATGGGAGGTACTTAAAGTAGACATCTGACGAACAGACATAATCTGCTGACAGATTTTAAATTCGTAGGCAACTAAAATTATTTATGGCTTTTAGGTATCTAAGGGTCAGGTCGGGATAGGTGAGGGGAAAGAATGCGAGAAGGTGTCGGCCAGGGCTTAAGTTGAAGGTACCGACATTTGCCTGGTGTGATTGAAGAAAAACCCTGGAAAAAATCTCAGTCAGGATGGTCGGCCGCTGGGATTGAACTCACAACCTCATGAATCCTAAGCCAACGCTCTACCACGGAGTCATGGCCGCTCGCAAGCATAATAAAGGAATACCGTCCTGGCTGTGTGTACTCTTAATTTGTGAGTATATTGGGTACCTGAAAACTGAATGTGTACGATAGGTGGTGTTCGCTAGAACCCACTTACCTTAATGTCCAGCCAGGCTCTGATCCAACATACAATAAGCGCCTGGGGGCTAAAAACGTTGCTCATGGTATTAGAGCATTGAGGAAACTCGGTAATTGGATTATGTATGAACTTCTTTACTATTTCTAAGTTATATGATACATAAATGGCTGAGATTGGGCAACGAACGCAGGATCCCAATTGATCCCAGGTTAGAACCTAAATTGATCAACTGATTAATTTATGACAACAAACACATTAATTAGAAATATGATCAATAACAATCAAGTAAACAGTTTACAACTCACCTAACATTCAGTTGATAGAAGACAGTCAGAGATCAGATGTAATAGTCTGTATTGGATGTAATATTGCCATGTTCGTAAGCAGATCAGCACGAAGTCACTAAAAGTACATGATGATTTAACTTCTATCTTCAATAGTAAAGTACAACAGAGCTGAGTCCGGTCGGCAGCACCAAGTCTACTCATCGTAGACAAGCTATTCAGTTCGTAATCATGACAATAACAATCACAATGAACATCCAACACATAACAAGGTATCAAATGTCTTGTTTTTACATCAAACTCGATTTTGATGGACCAATCATAGTTCTCTTCTCTGGGAGGTGTGTCCTCACAGAGCACCAATCACAGTCGATTCGACCTTTGTATACTGATGCTTCTCGCACTTCGTCCAGCTGATCAAGATGGATTATAGAATGTCTACAACACTGAACCTTGTATTACTAGCCTAAGTTAACCATTAACCAGCCACGTAAGCTTGTACTTTGAGTACTGAGTATGAAATTCTTAACATTCTGATCTGTCAATGAAATATGATATTGTCTGCATCTGTCTCCTTAATTCATGAATGAAATTCTAAATACAAATTTTTGTTGGAACTGAATTACCTTTAACTAACAATAATAACATTCAATGATTAAAATACGAAATATCTGTTCGTGCCCTGTTTCTTGAAACTAAACATATTTTTATTTATTACATTTTTACATAGTTAATTATATTGCATTATAAGTTACCCGACATGAATTTAAATTGAAAACCAATAACAATAAATCAAACATATAAAATTATACTGGAACTGTTTGATTTAATCCCAACACGGTCACAACGTTGTGATTATAAAAACGGTAAATTAACATCAAAGAAAAGTCCGCTGATGATGTTAGCAGGAAGGCTAATAAAATGATCGTCGGTTTTCCCAAAAGAGTTTTATTAGAAAAAAAAATTCATTTGAATCCCTGTTTCGGTTTGAAATATTGCAACTAAGTCCTTCCCTTCACCGTAGGCGTATTTTCGATATTCCACTCCTTTCAGAAACATCATCACCATATTGATTTCGCATATTCACTTTGGTATGCGCATTAATTGTTTCAAAGTTCTATATGCAATATGTTCTGGCCCTGGTACGAAGTTTTGAATCACCCTGTATGATGGACTAATTATTAAGTCATCATGTCACTTGCGTTACTATGACAACCCGCATGAAACTTGTCCAAACCAGCTATGCTATTCTGATATAACTGCAAATAACGATTTTGAGGTAGGGGTAACCGAAGCGAATATCGCCACTGAAGAACATAATTTTAGTTTGACAAATGACCAACAGAGCACGTGAGTTGTTTCTTTGTACATATTCTTACTGGTTGGCTATAAGCACAGGGACGTGTTTCCATTAGCTGGCCTGAGACCTTGGTGAAAGAAGACACTCTGTGAACGAAAATGTCGTCAATTTTCACTGAATCTTTTTGATAGGTACTCCCCCGTTCATTTTACTTTTTACACATGAATGCTCAAGACATGTTTTTTGTCACATAAGATCTTAGCTCATTGGGAATGATAAAGAAAATATGTTCCCTTTCAATAGTATCAAGAAGATTTTGGGACTTGCAAGATGTCCCTGAAGAA
>JAGDQP010046143.1:0-15397 GCA_022664845.1 Lepisma saccharinum
CAGCGTTGTCAGGTCTACAGATTTTTCAATGGAATACGGAAAATCAGATTTTTTTAATGATCTACAGATTTTTCAATATTCTATCCACAACTGAATTTAAGTTTGAAAATCATCCGTTCCACTAAGAAAACATTTAACTTTATCAGCATCAGGAACCACCAGTTCCTTTTTTCTAATTCAACAATTCTGTCTGTATACCCGTCGCCTGGAGAGAGAGGTTGCGGTGCATTTTCCTTTTCTTCCACCCCTCCCTTCGAACCCTCTTGTCTACTATTCCAGTGTGGTTGTAAAGTTACCGCTTCCTACCTTTGAGGAGTTATGACAAAGTCTTTGGAAACTGAAAATCTGGGAAGAGCACAGAATGACTAACAGGAAAGGAACAAAAAGATGTGTAAGCCCACATAAGGTCATGCACACTATAAATAGAAGTCAAACATCAATTGTGATTTTTTTTTCTGAAAAGATTAAACATAGCCTGAAATTTTTTTTTACTTTATTTTAGACCCTTCTCTGAAGCAAAACAACTATTTTCTTGTTTCTATCTCTCCAAAAACTTTCTGAGTTTCAGGAATTATCCATTTCCTGGTCAGTGATTAGAGTAGTTAAGAAAAAAAAGTTTGCAGACATTTCTCTAGATATTTTTGTATTTCTATAAATATTTTTAGCAGTATCTACAGATAATTTCAATTCCGAGCCTGGCAACGCTGATTTGTGGTTTGAAAGGACAGAAGGGATCTTGCAAGACGTACAGACAGCTTAGGGGTACTTCTCCCATCACTCTCCTTCCCCATCAACCAAATGACTGACCACCGAATTTCGGTCGTTTAGTTTTTCCCGCGTTCCTTGGAGTGGGTTTAAAAAAAATACAAATGCATTGACGTTCGCTCTTTACTTTATTGCAGGTTTCCATTATGAATTTCCTTTTTATTTTTGGTATTTTACTACATTCAGTTATGGAGAGGATAAAAAACGGAACTCAAAGTACAGTTCCTTATCATTGACGAGAACCTTCGAATTCATTTCAGTATTCAATTGAAGAAGTTACACATTACGTTCAAATAATAATAAGAATGATAATTATAAGAAGAAGATGATGAAGAAGAAGAGGGTCCAACAAAAATGAAATTAATTATTCAAAAAATTATTAAATACGTTACGGGAAAAGTTTCCATCTCTGGAAATTGAACACTGTTACAAGGAAACAGCCAATGAGATCGTATCAAAACCTACCTTGAAATTTATCTGGGAGAAGTCCTTTAGAAAGACTTTTTTTTTAGAAAATGTACATGACCTACATGATTCACCACCATTAGCCAGTCATGACCAGGGCTAAAATGGAGTGACTTTTGGTGACCCGGTCTCGGAATCGGAATTTCGAAGCCGTAGTTTTCGAGTTCTGGGGATAGCGTCTACGGTCCTGGTCACCCCTGAAAAAAACACTGTTCAAACGCAAGTGTATAATTAAAAATCTTGCTTTGTTCTCCGGGCTACCGGGTCTAAATCGGATCACTGGGTCTGAAGCCTAGAACCGGAGACCTGTTTCAAAAGACCCGACAATCGACTTAGTGACCCATTTCAGCTCTGGTCATGTCTATACACCGTCTTAAAAACTGCACATGGATATCGTGGCCGAAATACCTTAGCGCTCTCGCCCCATTCCACTACCAGCACAGCACAGATAGAATACAGTATTTTATATTTATTTATATCCCAGGCTTGAGGGATGTTTTGGAAAACAGATTCAGAGAAGATTCCTGCAGACGTGAAAATACCAACAAACCCCGCTACGAATCGAACACTGCCTTGTAAGTTGCAGCAGTACATAAATAGAAAGGTATGTAATTAAGATCTGCTGTTCAAACATTTATGAAAAAAAATATGCTAATTACAGAACAGTGATAAAAAAAGAAACATCTTCAAAAGTTCAATTTGCAACATAAACGCTACTTTGTCCCAGTCCGTTTAGTTCTTTGAAGAAGATTTGGATGATATCAACAAAGAACAAGAAGAAACATTTATCATCTGACCAGATAAAGTGTAATTATTATGCTCCGTGTTCGAAGAAAATATAAAGATATAAGAAGTGTACTTAAAGTGTGTGCTCGGAGACTATATCCTACTCATTAGACAGATTTATTTTACACACATTTATGAATTGTCGATCGATCTATGCTGCTGGTTTACTTTCATAAAGTAGTACATTTCCTAGGTTTGTTTGGTTTTACCGACTTTGTTTATCCACTACTCACAAAAATTAAACATGAAAAATGTCAGTTCTATGCATTTTCAAAAATAAAAACTTTCAAGAAGTTCCCGTTATAAGCAGTTCCGTATTCATGCCCCTAGGCGCCCTAGGTTCCAGACTTCCAGGGCCCCCTTCCTCCTCAACCCTCCCGCCAATTTGCCGTTCCCAACTTCACATTATGGAAAATTAATACGTTCTGTCCTTTCAACACTTAATAATAATAATAATTGTAATAAGGATAATAATTATTTAACTCTGCTAATGTGGTTATTTATAAAATACGGTTTAATAATTATAATATTATTAATAATAAAATAATGGCATTAAATACTTAGTTCTACAATGAGCAATTTTAATTAAACTACAGTAGTCTACTTGTGGAAAACATGTTTTACACAGAGCAAGAAGGTATATTACAGACTACTTTTGTTCACACGAAACACTTTAAATAAATTAAACAAAACAACATAATATGTCTTAATGATACATTAATACAATTAGTAATTATTGTTAAAAAGATTTTTTTTACTTTCAAGATAATTTTCGCTACGCTGGATACGTAGACAGTAGGGTGGAGCAGTATTGTATATGGAGTTTTTTTTTAACTTTAGAAATTTAATTGGCCTGGGTGTGGAATAGTTGCATTTTAGTGATTTAAATTAACTGTCAAAAGTTCAGTTCAGAGAATTAAGTAGTGGAGGGACAGTTAGATATTGCTTCGATAGCTTTCTCCATACATGTCCCCTCAGTTGGTAGAGAGCTCACCTCTGGTGCTAGGGATCGTCGGATCAACCCCTGCTCATGCCATGTGGACTTTGTGGTGGACAAACACCGTGCGCGTGGGTTTTCTCGGAGTGCTCCCGTTTCCTCCCACTTTCTTCATTCCACCAATTCATCCCATCATCATCCATACGGCCTGAGCCATAGTTGCCTAAAAACCTTAAAATAAATTTAAAAAATCCATACATGTCCTTCTGTCAATTTTTCTATAGACTCACTAACTAACATTGCCTCTGTCTATATATTTTTTCTCCACCATCGTTAGTTCGACGTGAAAATCTAATCAGATTCACTCTTTCCACTGTGCAGTTTACATCGGAAGCTCTTGTATAGTGCAAGACCTTATGTGTGTGTGTGTGTGAAAGAGAGAAAGAGAGTATGAGAGTAAAGTGTCAGGAGGAAGGAGCTTCCGTGACTACAGGGTCACCTCTAAACGAAAGAAATATGAGCCCTTTCCCCCACCTCTTTTCCCTCAGTCAAGTGAAAATACCGGAAGAGAACCACAACTGTTTTCTACTGGTAAGCCCCGAGCATGAACAATTTTGTATCAAGTTCGAACAACATTGTTTCAATAAACAATTAACAAGAACTGTATAAAAAATTACTGGTTGCACATTAAAGAGTTGCTAAATTTATCTACAGACGCAAAATTGACGAAGAACAGATTTTAGCTTTCTGGTGCATTTCTATTTTCCTTTTACTTATATTGTATTGTTTGCAAAGATAAAGATAAAATGAATTTTATGGGCGGTAACAGCACAATGGCTTACGCCCGTCCGGAGCACTGTTTTAAAATCCCATTGTGAATGGTCTCGTGAAGAATGGCAGACAGTCTGACCATTTTGAAATTTTGGGAGATCTCTCTGTCACGACTCTAGGTTTTGAAAACAATAATGTTCACTTCTTTTTATTTTCTTGTAGTTAGTTTTAGACACTCATATGAAAATAACTAACTTTGCGGGGAAGGCGGTTTTGAACAAAAATAATATCTCATTGTCCCGAATAGGATTTTTTTTTAAAATACAGCTTACACTCATCAGCAATACAGTCAGCTAAAACTTGAAAATCTGATAGATGACTTCCCTCGGCTAGTAGTCCTCCGTGGGCAGAGAAGGCAAGAGAAGGGAAAGGCTACGGCTGCAGTGAGTACTAGCATCACAAAGTAAATACCTAATCCGTCAGAAGTCAGTGACTATATTTTCTTGTTCAGGTCGTAAGAATCGAACTGAAGCATACGAGGTGGTCACAGGTAGACTCTAGTTAGCTTCTAAAAATAGTGAAATGTGTATTTTGACATTTTCTCATACTGACGTTCGTTCCGGAAATAAGAGATAACGCGTCATGTTGCAAACTCTGCAAACTTGCAGGGCATAATGCCTAAAAACACGATAGCACATAGACTATCATTGCTAGACAAGTGTTTTGCCACGTTGTACTCTTCTGATCAACTATTACATCCAGAGGAAAAAAATAGGCATTTTCGAACTTTGATCCCCATCAATTTGGATAGGGGTTAAAATATCGATCCCGAAGTTGGTCCAAAATTTCTTTCATCAAGACCTTTCAAATGACATATTCGACCCCATTGTAATTTAAAATTTTTGAGTGGTACTCTGTCCTCGTGGTCTAATGTTTACGCTCGTGGACTTTCTAGTAATAGAGGGGCATTTAGTAATTAATAGAATTATAAAGTGTACCCGTATGTAATTGTTAGGTAGAGAGATATACACTAATTGCTTTACTCACACTTGTTAACACATTAAAGAGTAATCGTTTGTGAATTCAGAAAATAATATAACTTTTACGTCAATAGTACAATAATATGTACCTTTCAAAATTTTAGGAAATATTATTTTAAATTTAAATAAATCTAAAACAATTCTAATAAATATTGTTTATTAGTCAGTAAGTTATAACACTTAAGAGAGCGTCAGAAGCATCACATATTAAGCAGGAGGGTTATCTGCTACTAAGTAATGAAAACACCAATATAAATTTATTATCAGGAGTACATATAGATACCAGAAGGCATTTATTTGAAGTTGACAGTTTGTATAATAAACACAGTGCCATTTTAGATTGATATAAAAATGTTGACAACAAAATTACAACTCTGTCATGCATGTATTATTTTAGGTCACCAAGATTTTAAGAAAAATAAAACTATAAATGAAGCTTTACTTAAAATTAACACAATTCTGTGTAATGTGTATGCCCAAGAAACTCCCAATTACATAAGAGTAGAATAGGAATAACTAACAGTAAATATTGTATATATTTAAACAGTGTTCGATTTGTAGCGGGAGATGGTTGGGATTATCCCCCTCTCGGCGAAAATTTTCTTTGCTACTTTTTACAGAAATATACCTCTAACCTGGAATATAGACGATCCCAAAATACCGTATACTACATACCTCACTAATTCTTCCCCCTCTCTGGAAAAAAAAATATTAAATTTGTATCAGAAAACTCCAGTATATATAGTCTAATTCTTGCTGCAATGAATCTTGCAATGAAATGCGAAATTAAAATGATTAAAAAGTAGTAAATGGGGTAGTTACGGGAGCAACAATAAAATTATTATCTGAGTTGACAAGTATTGTTGAGTGAGTGGATCTAAATCTTTGGGGTGAAGAGAGAAAAAGAATGAAAAACAATGGTTTGTTGCGTAATAAAACAACCTCTGTCTTGAGAAATTAATTAACACGATTGTATATAATGACATAGGCTTTCTTGTTCAAGTTTACACGTTATTAAAAAAAAAGTAATTTTAGAAATAATTTAATGGCTAATAAAAATGGTCAAAAATAAGATTTAGCCAAAAATAGGCCAAATTGGCATCACTGCCACCTTGCAAACGATAACATCACTGCGACGGAACAACAAATTCGTTCCCGAATGGAATTACGCTAGGGCCGTGGTCAGCCGGTTGTCAAAAATCTATTTTCCACGGAATTTAAAAATAATATGGATAGAACAGAGAATACGACTAGTAAGGGGAAAAATTACCGGATATTTAACGCCCGGTTTTGAGGTCGTACCGGAGAACGCATTACACGGTACCTCGACACAGCATTACCTATTATTTGGTGTTCTTACTTTCCTCGTTTTTTTTTTCTGGGAGTACTTTCCAATGGATATGTGTCATTCATAACACGAAGTTTCGCTATAACTCCGCATTGTGTTATGTGTATTACATGTTGATCAACTGCGCATTTAACGAAATGATAATTGCATATAGCTTTACGTATCACGTTTTGAATCCGGTTTGCCAGTAGGTGTATCTCTGGTAATTATTTGCAAGAAAACTTTGTAAACTTTATTTTGCCCGTGCCATTTTAGTAACTTTGAAATCGGCCCGTCACGATTATGAATGTGAAGCTAGTTAAAATTAACATCCATACCCAGCCGGGATACGAACTCGGGATCTTCTGATTTAGTGCCCCAACGCACACGGCTACCAGGTCGCCTGGTAATAATTATGTGTAAGGGAAGAAGTGGGATAGAGCGTGCATATGGCGCGGAATCTGCGCGCCACAATGTGAAGATTATATCTTATTTTCCAGAGTGTATAAGAATATGCGGGCCAGCAATCTACAACAGTCGCGTCTACGTATTTTTTAGGTAGTAACTCACTCTTCAAAGATGTGTTTATTACATAATTTCTTTATTCCGCATATCACTTAATGCAATCTAACCTTCATATTTCTTAATTCAGAAACTAGTTAATTTGGAACGTATTTTGTTTGTGATTTACTGTGCTATCCTCTATTCTACTGTTTTCGTAATTCCTGAAAAATTCTGTAGATGGCGAAATAGTAGAATCCCATTGCCAACTGTTGTTCGGTTCTAACTAACCTCCAATTAACTAACCATCAGTTAAAAGGCAATTTAAAAATGAGTAACAAAATTAAAGTTTAGGTTAACTTTAACTAGCAGTTAGTTAACTGGAAGTATAACTGGACAATGAAAAACTAGGCCTTAGATACCATCTTAAGAAACTAACAGTCCATATTTACAGATCATATATCTACTCATCTATAATTATTTCTCTTCATGTTTATAAATATTAACAACACACCTATATGGACGTTGTTGTATTTGTATAGTTTCTTCACGGTTTAGGAAGACAGACACCAGATGACAGAAAATATGTATTCGATTTGTGCTATGCTAGTTTCCCATCTATACTGCGGATTGCTTCCTATGTGTCATACCCCGCTGCAGATGATTTGATTGTGCAGTATGTCTTGGGGTAATTATATATATAATGCGAATTTCCTCGTCGTATCAACGAATGCCAAATCCTTCAAAGCCATGTATACCTTTCGGAGTACATTCTTCTGTACGTCTTTGTGTATGGGGACCTATTCGAAGAGAAAAAGTGACTGACATACTATGTTGTGGAAAACGTTATTTGTTTTGATTATTCTTGATAATCATTGAATTCAGTACTTCTAGATTATGTGAATGCAGTGTTTACCGTAGCTCATAGGTAGAGCGTTGGAATAACATTCGAGATGTCGTGGGTTGGATCCCAACGATCCTCGCTGAAGTTTTCTAGGATTTTTACACAGTTAACTCGTAAATTCTGTTTTCTTTCCGTTTCAATTTGTCATCGCTTGTAGTACTAATGGGAATTACCCTGTTCGGGTGATTTAAAGAAGTGACATTCACATAACAAGTATGTAACGTATCTAGAGGAATTTTTCAAAATTCTTCTAAATACTATTAAAGCCCAATTTCTGAAAGTTGGCCATATTTCCTTCATACTGGAATTGAATAAAAATTATTTAACCCTTTTAACGATATTGAAATTCTAACTTGTAGAACTATTATTGGGTTCCATTATTTAACGTATAAATCCATGTTTTCTGCAAGAAGAGCGGACACATTTGTCAACCTATTTCTGTTATAATGCATGATTCATCGATTGCTTCGTTTAGCTGCTGAGAAATTTTCTTATAACGCATGCACATTCCTTAGCACTCCTGAGCGGATGTTTATTCGTTTTACTTACCATTCTATAAATTTAACTCCATAAATCTTGAATCTCAGAAGGGCCTCGATTATGACGATTGTCAAGAATACTTTCATCGAATTAATGATCGGAATGACTTTTGGAGGATTGTTTGACTTCTAAACGGATCAAACAGCCCTTAGATTAAATTGACAAGACATTGACACGATTAATTGATTTCCTTTATTTTCCTGCTAAGCTAGAAATAACTATAAATCCTTAATATTTGGATTAAGCAAATATGTTCAAGTTCTTCTGAATTATCAGTTATATCAAACTACAGTAACAGTTATTGTATATATTTTATTAACGTGATCTGGAAAAATATTAAGACTGAACATTTTGGAGTGACATCATTAACTAATAACGTCGCCCTTTCGATTACATTGTCTGTTAAATATCTAAAAACGCCCCCACGCTTCAGCCTAATTTTAAAATGATAAACTTGGAAACGATCGCCAATACTATATCATATAAACTATACACGGCATGATGTCTGAATTATGCTTGCTTTGCAATTGTTGAACTTGGTAGAAAACATACAGCGTAATATTTCACAAACTCTTCCTTCGGACCTAAAGCCAGGTTAAGACGAACATAGATTATATCACACCAGTTGCTTTCGGTTTCCTAAAGGCGAATGTACAGAACATTAATATCCTGTGCAAACTCTTAGGCTAGTTTTAAGCAACATGTATTAAAAGTTTAAATCTACTTATTTTACAGTCAAAATGATGTTATTGTTTGTGCATTTTCATGTGTTGTTTCAAGTGGCCGGATTGAGTAAATTTAGCTCCACACCTTTTACACTCAAATGGTCGTTCGCCTGTGTGGATTCTCATGTGTTGTTTCAAGTGACTGGATTGGATAAATTTAGCTCCACAGCTTTTACAGTCAAATGGTCTTTCGCCTGTGTGAATTCTCATGTGTTTTCTCAAGTGGTCGGATTGGGTAAATTTAGCTCCACAGCTTTTACACTCAAATGGTCGTTCGCCTGTATGGATTTTCATGTGTCGTCTCAAGTTACTGGAATAGGTAAATTTAGTTCCACAGCTTTTACACTCAAATGGCGGTTCGCCTGTGTGGATTCTCATGTGTCGTTTCAACTTACTGGATTTCGTAAAATTAGCTCCACATGTTTTACAATCGAAAAACCTGTTGTTTGGACATATTCTTATTTGCCGTGTCAAACTGCCACATTTTCGGGACTTATCTGGGTCTGTCTTACAGCAAACTGTTTCCTCAACACGGGATGGTTTACTAATGTCTTTATCTACTTTGCTATTATTTAAAGATGCTTTTACAGGAGAAAAAATTAATATTTTCTCGGAGTTTTGTTGTTTTATGCTACTACTAATAATACTATCAATAGTTTTATAAATACACGAAGTTGTTTTTGGTTTATTTTCTATATCCGAAGAAAGCAACTCTGGAAAGTGCAAAATGACAGTTGCTATTAAGTTGGATGATAACTGATCTAAATGTTTGTCCTCTTTACGTCTGAGTTTACTGTTATTGTATTCCCTGCTACGATCCTGTAAAAAGATATTTAGGAAATATGTAAGTAAATCACAGATGTAGACACTGCTGATAAATTAAAATCCAGCACGTGATATTTTATTAAAATTGTATAACATGAATTATTAGAGACTACTGAATTATTAAATATGTCAAAGGATAAATTCGATATATTTATAATTACAATTGAGATTCTCAAGAGAAAACGCATAACTGAACATTTATTTGAAGAAGTCTACTTAAAACATATTCTATGGATTAAACTAGAATAATTGTACAGAACAAGGAAATGAGTAAACCTTTAAAAGATATTTGGAACTAACTTCAAAAGCTTTCTAGTTTTGAAATAGGGGATATTCCACAGTTATTGAAGTTGTTAGGATTCAAAAGGGAAAAGAAATCGAAATTTGAATTCACGTATACTCTAATAGATTTCAGGTGCCAACGATATCAGACGAAACACTAACCTGTGAATTAGGTAGTTCTATTTTTGTTCTCAAATATAAAATTAAGACATAAGACGCAGTGAACATAATTTCTACGGCATTTATGGTTTGGGGATGTGTTAGTATCGGCAGTGAATATTTGTATTACATCATAAGAACATCAACATATAAGCAAGACTTATCAGTACAAAGAACCTTAAAAAGTATTTAAAATAGGATTTCGTGTGGTCATCTCCTAACTTCACTAAAAGTAAACCTAAAGTACTGTCGGTATAAGACTGAGTTGTAGAGACTCTGTGCTATACAAATATTATCAATTAGATGGAAACATCAATAATAGTTAGCGTAGACAACTCGTAAGGGAGTAGGGCCACGGTGGCTCAGATGATAGAGCGCTCACCTCTAGCGCTTGTATTCGTCGGTTCAAATCCTGCTCGTGCCATGTGGGCTTTGTGGTGGACAAACACCGTGTGGGTGGGTGTTTTCTCGGGTACTCCTGTTTTCTCCCACTTTCTTCATCGCATCATCATCCATACGGCCTGAGCCATAGTTGCCTAAAGGCCTTAAACACATTCAAATTCGTTAAAGAGTAACACTCTCGTAGCGTATCTGACTTAAAGAAAAACATAACAGTGAAATTTAGTAACTAGTTATTTAATTATATAAATAAAGTTTTTATTTTTTTCTTACCATTTCTACTTTTGCCGTATATTTCCATGTACACAAATACTCTTGATACGTATTCAATTTATTTAATTTCCTAACCTACAAAAGACAATTGAACGATGTACGTAAAAAGGGCATATATGAAGACTGCGTATGTATGACTATAAGCCATGGACCTCAATTACTTTAAAAATACTCCGAAACTAAAATGTCGCCTACAATAACTCTATATATTTTCTTGTTCACATTTGTTATCAACGGTTGTTTCCGTCCTACATAACTTCGAATCCATAAACCAGGAATCGCGTTGGATTCACGCAGCCACGGATTAAAGCGATTGCATTTTTATATCTGTCAACCTCTCTTTATTTACTTTATATCACAGCTGAAATAAGTATTAAAAGTATTAGGAATATTAGTGAAAGTGGTAAAATAAAATTTATTCTATTATTATTATAATTTTTATTTTTTAGAATAAAAAATGCATTTTCACATATTATCCTTCTGAGAAGCTGCATATTATGTTTAAAATAAATTATATCGTTTCGAATATCATGCATATGGGCAAGACGCAAAGAATTGCATAGAGTAACGAAATCCAAAACAAGACAGTTTATGGTTTACGACACCAATAACACGCTATTATGATATTAATTAGTTCTCCAATGCTAAACATGTTATTCTGCAATGTTAAGGAAATGGACTTTCAAATGTGTGTAGTTGAAACAAATATAAATAAAAAAAGGAAAGCCGGAAAACAAAATACGAAATGGAGTGATCCAAATGAATTACACACAAACGACCTAATTATATTTCAATTTAAGTCGCAATAAATTTTTCCGTTAAAATGTAACTCCCAAAATTGCATTCTTAATCAAAACGTCATTATTTAAAATATTCATTAACCATTCTAATAAATTTATTTAGGCTCCAAGATTCATTTAGTGTACTATGGAAATGAAGTTGAATCAACCTAATATTTTAATTTTTACATTCGATTGATCGGAAATCGGTTCGAAACTGTGAAAAATATAAAAGTTGTAAAGGACTGTCCCTGCTTTTCAGTTTCATCAGAGGTGCCGAAAGATTTTTGTAACTTTTCAGAAACTGCAGTCGATAAGTCAATTTCGTCGGATCTTAATACCTGTAACATTTTATCTGCATTACTCTCTGTATTAGACTAACATGCATGTTAATTACATTAGGATTTTATAATAATTTTATAAAACCTTAAGATATATGATTCATGATGATTCAATATTTACAAACCACATACGTTGGAGACGCAAATTTAATTTTTACAACAGTAGAGTTTTATAAAACTTTAACGCTAGTCTCCAAATACCCTAAATACCCAAATCGGCTGTCGAATCATATGTTATTTCTAATCTAAAAACGAAGAAAAGATATTGTATTAGTCCTATTCAACTGTGCTGCATATATGTATCGTTTGTGAATAATAAATAAATAAAATAAAAATTAACATAGTTTAGTAAATGTAGTTTCTCTCTGCATTCACAAATTCATCCGAAAAGTACTAGAGTTTGCGGGAAATGAAGTCTGCATTATGTGGCACGAAGGATTCCAAACCGCAATTAGCGAAGACTTATTAAAACAAATTAAGATGACGGAAGTAAACATTAGTTGAAGAACAATATCGATCGTTTTAAGCATTTCTTACAACTTCCACGCAACTGAGAAAAACGTACGACACAGCAAACATAGGTACTTAATTTAAATACTATGTCAATAGGAAAATTTACATCTCAAAATTTAAGAATCTATTCAGCACCAAATGTAAGACTGTTTTCTACTGGAGAGAAAAAAATAACTTTCCCTTCATGTAAAGTAGTACACAACTATACGTAAATATGCTGGAGTATCACTCCACAAATCCAAAGACGACGCAACTACTTACTTCAAGAAAGACTTTTAAAACACATTTATTATTCCACCAATCCATCATAATCCATGTGATTTGGAACAACTCAGCTGCGAAAGAGACCTTGCAGAGTCACTTAATACAATATCCGGTTCTTTTTCTTGTTTTACCTCTGGGTGATTCTCTGAGAATCCTCCAACACTTTTACTCCCGTCAGCATTGACTAAAACCTTTTGTAATTGTTTTAAAATTTCTATCGACTGATCAAGTTCATCGGAGCTTAATTCTTCAATAAGTGTATCTAGATTGCTCCCGGCCATTGATCCACTGGAACTGCATAGCTAAAATACAAAATATTATTATTACAAAAAAAATGAGTTACAATGCAGTGCATAGTTGATAAATTAAGACGACTATTAAATATACAAATTTCAGGGCAACATTAGTCAAGAAAGATAGTTATTGTGCGCTAATGTAAGTTGCGTATTCAAAAATTCGTTTAAAAATTCTAGTGTTCTTGTTCACCTTAAACAAACTTCCGCTACTTAAACTTATATCTACAATAACATATTAAATTCAATTCACATGGAATTACCGTGGAAATAAAGGACACAACATTGATTAATAATACCGACACTTTAGTTAATTACTTCAAACTAGAACTCTACTTAGTAATACCGACATTTTAGTGAATCACCTCGAACCAGAACTCTAAATAGACAACTGTATGTTGCGTTGGGTGTTCAATAAGTGTTTATCTCCATTTCGTTTGATTATGAGTTTTTATTAGTATTATATTTGAATTATGGATATGAAACATACTTTTTTTTTCTTTGGCCAAAAATAGTTTCAGATGGCTGAAGGAGATATTAATCAGTGGCAGTGAAATCGTTAAATAGAAAAGAAGAGTCGTGGAACAATTAACTGGGGCATTGTATAGTCTTTTCTCTTACGCCTAAGATTGTACTATAGTCTAACCTGGGGACAGAATGTCGGTTAATTTTTGCTGGTTGCTGACGTGTAATGATCGCCTGGAGTTTGATTTGATTTGTGATGGAGAACATAACGACTCACACGAACAATAGATAAACAAACATAAGTTACCTCTCGTGAGTGAACAGTGCTGTAAACTCAAATTTATTATACGTGAGAATCTTCACAATGCATTTGTTTGTTTATTTATCAAACTAATAAATACCACAATATCAGATTGGCACTCATGTTCAGCAGATATATTTAAAATCGAGATAAAACTAAGTTCTTGTGTCAAAGATTATACAATTGGCCAGTAGTTCAAGGGGAATCGAAAAAAAATAATAATCTAACGAACATCTGGCACTGGTTTCCACTCAATGCAGCGCAGTACATTGAAAGGTAGTCATGTGACCCCACGATGAATGACTTGTAACCACCAGAGACCGACACGGGCTCAACTGTAAATTGGGTATAATTTGATAGAATAACATATGTACACTGCGTGTGGTTATTCATGGGACATTAATGCGACAGAGTTAAGTCAAATTTAATTATGTATCGGTGCCTCCATCTCGATTGCTATAGGCAAAAGGATATGTGGATTTTACTATCATCCTAATGCGCTCCAGGCGTAACAGCTTCAAACAACAGTATCCCACGTTATGTTAAGCTTGTTTAGAATACCACGATTAGATTTCGGTGGGTGTGAGCATCGAACGCATTATATCTAGGTAATCTAAAACCGAGTAATATGGTACTTTCAGTAGCCCTCTTCCTAAAAATGATATTAATCTTATTGTATTCGTTCAGTATCTCAGCTTGAACTTTAGAGGAAAGGCGCTACTCACAAAGAAACAATATTATCTTGTCAGTATTAAATTTCTAACACGCTTGTTGAATTCTGTTTTGATTGAGCTATCGCAGAGAAACAAATAATGGTTGGTTGAAGACGGCAAGCGAAGCCTGCGAATCCAGTTACACGACTCGTAAGGTGTCAGGTCCAGTGTCGGCATTAGGCACGAGGGATTGGGTAAACCGCCCATGTCCCCTCCTAGCTTAGAGAGGGTCCGCGTTTGTCTGCCTGGAGTCATACTGTATTTGTGCTTCAAGTAAGTTTGTATAGCCTACAAATAAATGACCAATCTTTGTTTGTTTACTGTGCTTTAATTATTTTCAAATTGTAATGTGCTGACCACATCATATTATGTTGATCATAATTGAATAAAATTAGTGTAAAGCAACAATCTTCAACAAAAGATGGCAGCGCTACCTCCGTATATGAATCATGTATTTCTATCGCTGCACGAAATGTCAATATTTCTCCTACAAATTACTAATTAACTAGTTAGTTAGTTAGTTAGTTATTGTACTACAAATAAACAGAACTTTTCTATAGTGGAACATCGGACTACTCTGTACAGAAAGGGAAGTAAATACAGTGATATTAGTCTATGTAATAAACTTCCTAAACACACACCAAAAAAAATCTGATAGTTTATTCAAAAAAGAACTACATTTATCTTTGATATCTAACTGCTTCTATACACTCAAAGAATTTATGGACTCTTAAATATATTTATGGATACTACCTTAAAAATGTAGGTACCAGAGGGTTGTATCATGCAAAATGACAGTAAGGTAACTTAGATATGGATTGCGTAATGAATATTAGTTGTATCTTATGATATCCAGATCGACATGTCCACTCACAATTTACTGCAAACGGTGGTTAGTTGCGAATAAATGTAAATAACAGATAAACAGTATTTTTCAATGTAAATATTTTATATATGTTGTAACATGTCTCTTGTATTTTAGTTTCCTGCCTGTTCTGTAATTTTTGAGTTTTTCTATAGAGTTCTTAG
>JAGDQP010046144.1:0-15397 GCA_022664845.1 Lepisma saccharinum
TAATACTCCAAAACTTTTCTTTTCTATTAAAGATATCTAGTTCCTTAGAAAATGAAGATATTCGGTATCAATTTTCTGTCCATAAGCACCAATAGTAAACTTTCTAGCTCTGGCAGAAGTAGAAGACCGTCTTAAGGTTCTTAACGAGTTTGTAAGCTTCTAACAACAGGATCTACAGCTTTTAAGTGGGATCCGAACCACAGCAATCAGTTGAATTGAATTTTATTTATGGCCTTTCGGCATTCAAGGCTTAGGTCGCGATAGTAGAGGGGAAAAGATTCGGGAAGGTGTCGACCAAGGCCTATGTTTAAGGTGCCATCCCGGCATTTGCCTGGTCTGACTGAGGAAAAAACAATGGAAAAATCTCTGCCAGGATAGTCGGCCGCTGGTATCGAACCCACGCTCTCCCGAATGCTACGCCATCGCTCTACCACTGAGCTATGGCGGCTCCGTCCACAGCAATCAAGACATTACACACGGTTTGAGCTCCGAACCATGTAGGCCGCAGCTGGGACAACCGGCAACATTTGTCTCAATTTTTCTTTCACAGCACGTTCGACTGAAGACCACAATATCATGGTCACCTGGTATTCACCCAGTCGCACAGTGGTCAGAATGTCGAAACGTGGTCATCAATAATAATAATAATAATAATAAAAAGTTTCTAATTAGGAATTTTGAATTAGTAGGTTGGCCATAGTAATGTTGGGACTATGAAATCCCGCTCATAGAAACGGTCGGACATTTCTTACGACGGTTGTATTTCAGGTCAAACGCAGCACTCATGTGTGATCAACTCATCAGGCTAGTCGGGCGGAAGACGTGGTGCGTCGTTGCCGTGAAATATCTTTGTGCTGTGCAGGTGAATTGAAATGGAAGCTGCTTCAGAAAATATGTACTTAATTAAAAATGGCAATTTAAGTTTTTAATCATGGTCAGGACCCTCTCCCCAAAATTCAGACATTTTTGGTGAAAGTTAGTATCACTTTTAGGAGAATTTAGGCATTTTAGGTAAATTTCATAGAGCTCGGATACCTCCGCTCCGAAATCAACTTCTGAGTGCATGGCTGAGAGGAATCGGCGCATAACTTAGAAAAAGACAGACGATGCCGGGATATACTGTCCTATCTTATTTGAATCACATGTTCGTTCTATTCCAGCTTAACGTTTGAAACTGATACTTTTACGGTATTTTCGTGTTGTATTAATGTTTATTAATATATTTTAAATAAATAATTGTAAATGTAATAAAAATTAGTTTTTGCAGTAAAATAAGGATATTATAAATACAGACGTTTTTTCAATACATTTTCTTACATATAAATAATAAATGAATAAATAAGGAGTGTGCGAATGAACGGGAGGATGAGGGGGAAATCCCCCCTGTGAATCTATCTGCTTGTAGACGTATGTATAATATCAGAAGCTGACGAGGTTCCAGACGATTCGGATGACGATACAGACGATGATAGAGATGATGATGAAAATGATTTGGATGGAGATTCGGGTGAAGACCGGGAATTATTTATATGCAGTAGAGAGTAAAGAAGCAGCTTGCCATAAGAATGAGGGGAGGAGAAGAAACGGAAGTATTACAAGATTAAATACTTCGTTTTAATTTGATCGGGATCTCAATTTTAATGTCAGATTCGTAATTAGGATGGTCAAAACCCTATTATACCGATTTTTGTTCAGTTAATCCTAATTTTTTTTTCTGATTTGTTTCGCTGTATTGGATCCGCCATTTTGAATTTTTCCATTTTGATGTCAAATTCGTAATTAACACGGACACAACTCCTAATATACCGAATTTTGTTCAGTTAATTGATTTTTTTCTTATTTGGTCCGCCATTTTGATATTTTTTTTCATTTTGATGTCTATTTCGTTATTAGCATGGCCAAAACCTTTATTGACAGAGATTTTGAATTTTGGCCACGTTGTTCGACATTCTGACCCACTGTGAGTCGCTATAGAAAGGACACGGTCTGTGGACGATAAGATAGAGTATATGTAATAACAAAGATTTCAGTGCTTCTAAGAGTTCCTGCACGTTTCCTGTAGGAGAAACCAACGATCCGTCTGTGGAGATAAGACTAGGTCTCATGTAGATTTTCAGTTCGTTTAAGTTCTGGGATTTTGTTGGCCAAAAAAGTAGCTCGAGTCATCGGTGAACTTCAAGCGGCAGACCCCGCCGCTCACAATTTACCTCGATCCAGTTTCTACAGGTCCTATGAAGTTGTACCTTCAATGGGACACGCACTATCTGTTTCTAAGCGTAGAGACCACTCATGTAGGCGATTCCGTACAGTTTGAGCCTTCTGTTGCTGTAAGTGCATGCTGGAGGTTTGTCACCGTTTTGCACCTATTCCGACGTGCCACTAATACTAAACAAAGGAAGTATTTCGGCTCGAACAGGAGTTTTTTTATAAGGCTCCGCATATATATTTCGTACCCCGATGCTGGTAATACCTGCAAAGTAATTCGACCGTGTAAGGCCGCGTTTGTCCGCTAGAGGGCGTTAAAGTTTGTAGCAAGGGAGAAAAATCCGCTGCAATGGCTCACGCAGTTTCGGTTTGAACACGTATTTATTACTCAAAATATCTACATGAACATACCTGACAGTACTGACAAAGACGGCAAAGTCAGTCCAGCTTGTAACATATAATTTGGCAGATATAGGCCAGGATTTGTCTTCACAAACATAAGTGAGGATTTTCTACAAAGTGAGTAAAACAGAAGGGAGAATCACAATAAGGCACACTGGACAAAAAACACATAAGGGCAACCTTCAAAAGCACACTAAAAAATAGTAATCTCACAAAAAAAATTAACCCCAGAAACCCCCCCCCCCCCCCCCCGTACGTCCCTATCAGTAACTGTCAGCAACTTCAAGTGTGTAAAATAAAATGGCGTGTGGTTTTCAAGGTTGCTCTGTGTGCCTATTTTGATTTTCCCTTCTCACTTTGTAGAAAAGCCTCACTGGCCTATATCTGCCAAACTATTTGTTACACGGTATTGTGGTTTTGCAGTCTTTGTCAGCACTGTTAGGGATGTCCATCTATGTATTTTGAGTAATAAATGCCTGTTTGAACCAAAACTGCGGGAGCCGATGCAGCGGTTGCTCGCGTTGTCTTTCTCTTTCTCCAAACGTTTAACGCCCTCTAGTGGACAAAGGCGGCCTTACACGGCCGAATTACTTTGCAGGCATTTATCAGCATAGGAATATGTAAGTAGTCTTATCAAAACGTTCATATTAGAACTGAGATACTTCTCTTGTAAGTACAAGTCATTTAGTGCCGTCGTAGCTTATAGACAGCCCTGTCTTGGCCGTCGCCGAATGTTTCCAGTTTGTTGAAACTGAGTCCACAGACAGAAAGTGACACTGGGCTACACTCCAACTACTGATTCACTGTGGTTGTGCTGTCCTGCTTCCAGATTGCTCATAACTCTCCAGACCATAGATTCCGGTAGACTTGATGGTGTGTAATCTTTTTCTATTCAACACTTCTCTACACTGCCACACAAGCACCGTCTGTCTATTGCGGGCACACTATCGGACTTCTCATTCGACGGTGCTGTTTCGCGTATAATCACGCTCTGTGGCGCATACCTCCTTACTACTACTATACCCATGATATAGCGTGAGTCTGTAGAGGATGTTATGCGGAAGAGCTACCACCTTTCTTCCGCAGAGCTCTTCCACTAGTTTCCATGTCCTTTTTTCCTTTTTCTGCCTTGCTCCCTTAATTTTTGACCAGTGTATGTAAGTTTAATTCACAAATATTTATTTAAAAATTGGCTACGGAGATTTTCGGCTAAAGTAATACTTATATCAGCGCAAAAATGACCTCTTTTACCACAATACATAGTATTTTACCTTCCAATGAGAACCATGTTTGAATAAGTTCTTTTTGTAGGTAATCTGTTTTGTTTTTATAATGAAAAGTAGCTAAGACAGTCCAGTAACAGGAAGAATACTGCAGATCAGTAATATGAGCACAATTACAAAATTCAGAAACTGATCGTCAGAAAAGTTAAAAATATTTCCAAGCCTTACGTTTTAATCTAATTCTGTAAACAATACCGCTGCTTTAGTCGAGAGATTGTCTTCATTCACATCTCTCTCTGTACCTACATTACTGAAAGTTTTGCTGAAACACGGTTTAAAAAAAAAAAACTTCGATTCAAGGATGTCTTTTTGAACGAGTATGCCATTTTCAGCTGGTCTCCAATATTAATTTCTATCTCAATATAACATTTACAACGATATTACAAGATACAAATTATACAGTGCTCTTTTAGTAGATTCGTTTCACATTTGAACTTCTACTAAATTTCTTCAGTGTCCAACAGTGTGCAGAGATATGAAAACCTACCCAGCAGTTTCCATTAAAAACTATAATATTGAGTGGTTCTACTAGCATACATACAGCAATAACCAGAAAAGGGGAGAGGAGTTGAAATCCTGTCAAAGCTATTTACGATCTAATCTCATTCCATGCTCAAGGACACCCAATTTAATTCTATAGTATTTAATTCTCAAACAATAGAAATACATATAAAATAAGTTAATGCTATGGTTACTGTTGAAAACGTTTTGCTAACCGCCAGAAAAAGGGATTAAATGTTTGAAAAAAAAAAGTAGATCCTTTATTCAATGAAGTTCCGGCATAGTCGCTGAACTTGCTCATCCCATTCCAAGAAGAACTATTATTCATAGTGCATTTTAAGTTTCAAGAAGACCAGCCATTTCTGACAAGAAACCGGTCGCTAATTTGGTACGTGACGAGCATATTACTCTTCCTACAGAAATGATGTTTCAGCCAAAGAGGGAAGAAAAAATATATATAAAAATGGAAGATCGTGTAGATGAACACAACTCCACTCCACCTCCCGTCCTTGAACGCTGTTTCTGAAAAGTTCAGTTGGTTTGAGGAATTCCAAACATTACCGAGCCTTCCTCAAGAAGAAGCTAATTTGTTAGCTCTTCACCGGTTTCTTTAATCAGCACTTGTAGATAAATATTGGTTTAACCATCTTCATTCTTTATTGGTATTATACTTTTGATAAACTACTCACATGGGTTTAATAGGTTGAGTGGAATGGTTGATAAAACCACTTTTAGATATTCGGTGCATATTTTCACAGTAATGTTTATTACAATCTATACATGTAATAAAAACAGCAAAACAAAAATTATGTTACAAACGTTTCACCGTCTTCTCTGCGCTGCTTTCAAATAGGTATATTGTCCATTTAATTAACTCAAGTAAATTAAGGTGAATGACATCGCTGTGCGGTGTGACAGTAACCTTCACAATGGATACAAATCTTTTTCTTGTTTGATTTTTCTTTTTTTATTTGTTACAAGATACTTGTATTTCCTTTAATAGTTTGAAGGTGTTCAATTTATTTGAAGAAATTTTGTGACTATTATAACTCTCATTTCATTTCGTATTTCACATTATTAGAAACAATTATTCACAAAGGCTCTGTTTGCTATACGGTAAGAACCTCAAGCTGAAACAATACATTTTAAGTCAAGTGTTAGCAGAGCCATCTATCCACTCTTCTTAGAATTACAGAAATAATGAATCAGAATTATTGGAGAATTGCGTTTTACCTGTATTTTGAACTTCAGTTTCTGTAGAGTATGGACAATTCGTAATTTTATTCATTTCCTTTGACAAAATGCTTCTTTTAGGCTTACGCCCTTATTCCATCAAATTCCTCCATTTCGTGGTTGTAGACTCAATATTTTGTTCCGCCATCTTGTTTCAAAATTCTGAATACTTGAGTAATGGTGTTTATTGCACAGCCCAAATTTCCGTATTAGTTTGTGTGGATACTAAAATGTATGCACCAAACCACCGTAGCTCAGTGGTAGTGTGTTGGTGTAGCATTCTGGAGGTCGTGGGTTCGATCAGAATTGCTTGACCATCCTGACAGAGGTTTTTCCTGAGTCACACCACGTAATGCCGGGATGGCACCTTCAACATATGCCCTGGCCAACACCTTCTCGAATCTTTTCTCCTCTCCTATCCCGATCTGAGCCTAAAGGCCTTAAATAAAATTCCAATTCAACTAAACCTTATGGAAAAAAAAAAACGAAAAATGATTTGCGACACTAAAGTTACCAAGAATATTGAGTTGGTGAAATGCGTATCCAATGCGCCAATATCTCACTTATTTTTAAGTTATTAATTTGTCTTGCAAACTTAATAAAGATTAGGTTACCGGCTAACTGATGCCATCAGTAAATAGTAGCTAAGCGCTTGATTCATAAATGGTTTGTTATTGTTATTCATGAAAGTACATGAGTACAGTACTTTAAGGCACTGATGCCTTTTTAAAACAGTATTAAACGTGCAATTATTGTATATTTGTACATTTTATCTCAAATACGACTGGAAAGATTTTTTTCATGAAGTTAGGTTACTTATCGTTTCTGGGTATAAGGAAGCAATTTAGCTAGGTTTCCACTTGGAGAAAATTTATTGCACATTCACTAAACATCTCGGTTCACTTATAAAAGCGTTTGTGTCATATACTTATTGTACTACATATATATGACCACCCTACTGGTCTTGTGGCTACCTTCGCTGACTGCTGATCGTGGGTTCTCGTATTTGATTTCCGGCTCTCCCAAGGAATTGTTTCCAATGTGAGAGAGTCTGGAACGGTGACCACCCAGCATCGTTTTGCATTTGGGGAGCTGTTGTGAATAGAAGACAGTGGCTATCACAGTTCAGAGCTTTGGCTCTTCTCTCCCAATACGTCAGTATCAAGAAACTTCCACAAAACTTTTAACAGTGTAGAAAGTATAAAGGAAATGCAGTTCCAGGTAAGTATTCCAGAAGTTCCTAGAAGTCACCTTCTTTCCTCTCTTCAGTTTCCACTCTGCAAACAAGGCATAAGATTTGTCGCTTAGGTGAAATATTTACTTAAATATTTTTATGCATTATTTGATTGATGCATTGTTTCTAATTACCTCCAGCATGTTATGATGTACATCATACAAAACATTTGGATGTGTCAATTACTTCTTACATTATGCAATGAAACATTTCCCAGCGAACGGCCGTTGCTCAGTAGTAGAGCGTTAGCGTGGGTTCAATCCCAGCGACTGAGTTTTTTTTTCAGGGTTTTCCAAAGTCATGCAAGCCAAAGGCGTGGATGGTACCTTCAACTTAGGCCCTGGCCGACACGTTCCCGCATCTTTTCCCGGCCTGAGCCTTAGGTGTCTTAAGTCCATAAATAAAATTCAAGAAACATTTCCTCTTATGGACAAATATTAGTGCTTTTAATTTTCCGTGTGTAACATTTTATATTTCCTTTCAACATTTTATATTTTCTTTTAATATATTTCCTTCTAGAACTTTATATTTCCTTCTAAAGCTTTATACTTCCTTTTAAAATTTTAGATTTCCTTCTAAAACTTTATATTTCCTTCTAAAACTTTATATTTCCTTCTAAAACTTTATATTTCATTCTAAAACTTTATATTTCCTTCTAAACCTTCATATTTCCTTCTAAAACTTCATATTTCCTTCTAAAACTTCATATTTCGTTGTAAAACTTCATATTTTCTTTTAAAACTTCATATTTTCTTTTAAAACTTTATACTTCCTTTTAAAATTTTACATTACCTTCTAAAATTTTACATTTTCTTTTAAAATGTTAATTTCCTTTTAGAATGTTACATTTCCTTTTAAAATTTTATATTTTCTTTTACTATTTTATTTGTATGTTAATTAATTATGGTTTGTTTTTCTTTCTTTTTCAGATGCTCTTGGAGTGGCATCTTTTACCTGTGTTGCTGTTATGTCTGCCACTCGTTGTCTCTCCACAGAGGTTCTTGGCTCCCCGAGTGGAGTCTCTTCAATCTCCTTGTCCGAACGTGTTCTCTTACGACAGCAAGAGGAGCGATGACCGATGGTACGGAGTCATCCTCGTTAGTGTGTCCGAGTCACTCTCTGGACTAAGACTAGACATCTATCTGGACAGACCAGCTCAATTACTTGGGGTAGGGTTACTTTCAGTCGTTTTCCCACTTTTATTCTTATTAGTTTTTTTATAGAGTAAAGTGTTCTAGCATCACTTGAGAACGGCTGAATCACGTCCAACATTTTTCATGATATAGAGAACAATATTTTAACTGTACAATGTTTTTATCCGATATCGATTAGGTATATAAATTGACCCAGATTGGGTATGTTTAAAATATTGAGTGTCATAATATCTTATATAATGTATGGCATACCTCTATAAATTACCAGTACTGTCGAGTGTCTATACTTTAGTTACATGTAGTTCCATTAACTAATTACACAGGTAAGATTCGGTTCGTTTGGATTCAGGAACGTACTGGGGTTCACCCAATTGAGGATTATAGGCAAAAATAGTATAATTTTAGGCGTAATTATATGTATTTAATATATATTTCATGCCGGAAACCTCTCCCAAAACCAACTTCTGGATACGTGCCTCTTTGGATTTATAACTTTACGACAAGTTTCTAATTTAGCTGCATCAAAATTGCAACAGGAAAGGAACCTCTATAGCCAATTGCAACAACTGTATGCGTTCCCCTCCCTTATCACAGCATATTGAACTTAATATCTTAAAACCCTAGTACAAGGAATCTACCAGGATTTTCAATGAGGGGGTGTAAAGACAAAATTGAGGGTGTAAGTAGAGCTAACTTACATATTTACCCTATGGCTTACGCAGTTCGTAAGTTCATTGTTGCAGTAACAAACGTTCGCCATAGGATTCTATCCTGGGCAAGATCAAGGCAGCTTCCATCACAAACACCTACTTCTCGACGATTCCTTCTAATATTGTCCCCCCAACTTCTTCTCGGTCTCCCCAATGGTCTCTTTCCCTCCGGCTTTCCAACAAAGAAAGAATATGGTCTTCGTTTTTCTCTCATCCGAGCTGCATGGCCTACCCATCTTACTTAGTCGTCGCGATTTCATTATTCTTACAACATTGGGTAAGACGTAAAGCCCGAGAAGACATCCGTATGTCCGTCCATCATCATTTATACGATAAAAGGATGAAATACAATACAATAACAACGAAGTTCTTCATTATGCAGTTTCCTCCAGTCTCCAGTCATCTCGTCTCATTTCGCTCGCATATCTTTCTCAAGACCTTATTTTCAAACACTCGTAATTTATGTCATCTGCTAGGGTCGTACTCCAACTTTCGCAACCCTAAAGTATTACCGGCAGAATAACCGTTCTGTATGATTTCAATTTCAATTTTCTTAATATTAATCGCGATAAAACTTTGGTAAACTTTATTTTTATATGGGCCAGTCTAGTAACTTTGGACTTCGGCCCGTCACGATTCGCCATTTACCCATTAAAATCCACACCCATGACGGGACTCGAACCCGGGACCTTCGAGTCGTTGGCCTACTGCCGTAGACCTCCCGGCTATTAATCGCTAGGTTAGGAGCTTCTGGACTGAATAGAACCATGCATTGACCGATATTAAACGACTTTTTATTTCTTCCGTGATCTCGTTTTTGCACGTTAGATATGCTTCCAAGTATTTAAATTTGTTTACTTTGTGCTCTAATTTCTAATTGTTATGTATCTTTTCCGTTATTCCCTTCGGCTTGTTATCATGTATTTTGTTTTCTCTGTTTACCTGTAGACCTATCTTATCACACGCTTCTAGTAAGACCTCGGTGTTACATTGTAGTGCCTCCATATCTTCCCTCCCACTTAATCTACATCATTCGCGTCCATTCAACGTTAGTCCCTTTTGGTCCTCTTTTATTTTTAAAATCGCTAAACAGTTGTGGGACAAGTCTTCACCTTGTTTCAATCCGTTGCGAATCTTGAAACAATCGGTCATATTATTCCCTACCCGTATTTGCATATTGGGTCGCTGAGGCACATCCCCAGGATCCCCACTAGTTCAACCAGTTTTCTCGGAATTGCAGATCGTACAAGGATACTGAATAACTTTTTTTTTTCGCAATTTCAAATCATACCAGGATACTGTATAACTTTTCCCTTTCGATAGAATCATAAACTTTGTTAAAATCAATGAATAACTTTGAACAGTCCCATTGTATTCCCATTTCATCTGCAATATTTGTCTCAAGGCGAAATTGTGGTGCAACTATTCGATTTTCTCACCGTTCTAACCGTTAAAAAAGAAAGTTGGCGGTGTGTGCTTGAGAATTTCGGTACTAACACCGAATCCCTGCCCTAGTACAATGAGAGTCTTCGGAACGTAGCATAGATTTACCAACGAGAAACGAAATTTTGTATGAAGGTGTATGACCAAGAGTAGGTTACAATAAATGGAGCAAACCTCCCCTTTGTGGACGAAGCCACCCCGTGGGACGGTTCAGATGGACACCATGGCGGTGCAGTGCCGCAGAGATTGTTAAGATAAAGTGGGCGCAGCCCCCAAAACTACTGAACCCCGGCGAAGCAAAGCGAGTCTCTATATATAAAATTGAAAGTGACTGTGTGTGCGTGAGCATCACAGATAAAAAGTACTTGACCGATTGGCAGTGTTGGGTAGTACCAGGCTGGTAGGCCTAACATTAATATTGAAGGAAACTAGGAACTATTTATCTCACTTACTAAATAAACCATTGATTGAAATCTAACATGTGGTCCATTTGTCAGTATAAAAACTGAAGTTTTCATTGCAACGCTTCCAATTTCTTCGAAATTTTATAGTGAAAGCTATATGTTCATATGCAGATAACATGGTGAGAATGGATGTAGTTGTCATGTTTGTGGGACTAAATATGAAGTTCGTTTGCAGTTTTAGAAATTTAAAGTACAATACAACTCTGCAGTTATCTGCTTCTATTGAACCTATTATTAACTGGAGGGCAGATCTTAACACATCAAAGAGAAAAAGGTAATAGGTGATTGAACATTTGAGGCACTGTAACTTTTGTCATCTTCTTACGGATCAACTGCCTTTTAAGCATCACGAGAGCTTCACAAATGTGTATTACTTTCCGTAGGCGCATGTATTCATCTCATATTTTCACCGAGCTTCGTCGGCAGTGAGAAGGCACGCAAGTTCGAGTTTTACTGCCGGCCACACTGACCGACGTTTTCCAAGGCTTCTTGCAGTTTCATTTGGCGAGTCTCAGTATAGTTTTAAGAAAGATATACGGGATGAGACCACCGGAGAATGAAGGAGATTGTATAATGAAGAACACCACAAACAGTATGATTCACCCGATACTATAAGAATAATGAAATCACAATGACTAAGATGGGCAGACCGTGTAGCTCAGATAGGGGAAAACTAATATTATAGTTCGTCGTGATTGGTAAGCCGGAAAGAGACCGTTGGGAAGACCGAGCAATTGTTGGATTGATGCTATTAGAAGGGATCTTCCAGAGTTAGAGCTGTGTAGCGAACGGATTTCGAGCCCCAAGCAGTCAGGCTCGAAACATTGGATAACTGGCAAAAAAATCCACTTCGAATAGCTTCCTGCTCAAATTACGTAATCACATTACATTTTTGTCTTTATCTTCATGTAACTGGTTAAAGGTTGCCCATGGTTGCTCAAAATAAGGCAAATCCACAATTTTCAACATATCTCAACAAAACTTTGCACAACTTCCTAATTTGACAACACGAAGAACATACTCCCTTTCCGAATTGGCACTTTATGCTCCGTTACGTACCCTTGCTCCGTCGGATGCACCGTCGATGGTTATACGAATTTCCTCTTCGACGGAGCATTGAAATGAACGTAGCAACGGAGGACCAGATGGTCACTTGACCCTCCGTTCGGTTGCGCGCTGCTGCCATGTTGAAAAGAAAAAAGAGCGGGATATTGCATGCCAAAATTCTTTCTTCACTTGGGAGTTGGGACAAATGTGTAGAATTGATCATGTGCTGCAAGTTCAAAATGAACGACCGTGCCGAAGTACATGAATGTAAGTATTTTCATCGTTTAAGATTTAATTTCACATTATGTTATCGATATTGTACCATGTTTTAATTGATATATCTTTATGATCGTTGAATAATTCTAACTTCGCAATGTGAAAATATTGTTGGTTGGATTTCCTCAATGGGCTTCCATATAGATATTAATAGATGAGAGGGTAACATATGCGTAGTTTATTTAAGAATACTAAGATTAAGAACTCTTATAATTATTTGGAGTGTTTTTAGAACTTCAAATGCGTAACGCTGTCAAGGCTCGCGACTTAGGTGGTTATTCATAGATCTTGGTATAACATTATTTAGTGATTCATAATTCATGAGACGCACTTATCTTGCAAAAATTTCCAGAATAAGCTGCAAAATTGTGATCACCCTTCTATCAATCTTCGTCTGTTGTTATTTAATATATGCCGAATACCTACAAGTATGGGAATTGTACGCCTACATTTATCTTCATCCATGTTGCTTTTTGCCTTATTCACTTCACATCAAACTACCTTGACTTCGCATTGCCCAATACTTACATTACGCGCGGAGGTTTTTCAACTGTTTACAGACTTGGGTGACATCTGTGGATAAAATTGTAAACACTTATTGAGTTCGGATAAGTGTGCATAACGGAAGTGAACGGGACATAGCATAACGGAACGGAACGGTGGACCACTGAATTCGGAAAGGGGGATAGAGTAGGCTATGTCCGAAACAAAACTTTTGACCCATATACGAGGATTGGTCAAAATATCGCAAATCCATAATTTTCAATATATCTCAACAAAACTTTGCACACTTTCCTAATTTGACAACACGAAGAACATAGAGTACGTCCGAAACCAAACTTTTGACCCATATGTTAGTCAAAATATCGCAAAAGCACAATTTTCAACATATCTCAACAAAACTTTGCACAACTTCCTAATCTGACAACACAAATAACATAGAGTACACCCGAAACAGAAATTTTGACCCATATATACGAGGGTTGGAAAAAATATCGCAAATCCACGATTTTCAACATATCTCAACAAAACTTTGCATAACTTCGTAATTTGACAACACGAAGAACATAGAGTACGTCCGAAACCAAACTTTTGGACCCATATACGAGGGTTGGTCAAAATATCGCAAATCAACAATTTTCAACATACCTCAACAAAACTTTGCACAACTTCCTAATTTGACAAGACAAAGAACATAGAGTACGTCCGAAAACAACATTTTGACAACAACATATACAACATACATATATAGAGTACGTCCGAAACCAAATTGTTTACTCATATGTACGAAGGCTGATCTAAAGAAGGCAAATCCACACGTTTCTACATATCTCAACATTGTTTACAAACTCTAAGCCGACATGGTAGAAGCTTCTGGACATCTACTACTAAACCGACATTGCAAAGCATTTTTGGTGACAGCCGATCTTGAACCACCGGTTTTGCGACATCGTTAGCGGGGTTTGCTTATGGAGTAGAGAACACATGTTGCTCAAATGGTCAACTGTGGAAATGAATATTCTGATTTCATTTTAAGCTATATATACCTGGTTGTGGATTGATTTGGATACATCAACACTCTATTGCAGTGTTTATAAAGCGTAATCTTCTCTTACGTAAACTAGGAATAACCTACTTTTCTTTAAACTAACCTTCAACTGTATACGGACATGCAAAGTTTACTGAAAATTGGCCAGCGATATTAATTTAATCTAAATTGTAAAACCATGATATATACAGGGTGGTTCTGGAAATCCATAAGAGGACCATAACTCAACTCCTAGTGCACAGAAATCTTTGAGGTTAAATTTCAACAAAATCGACCATTGTTTCTTTTAAATTTTTGAATTTGTCTCCCCGTAATAGTATTCCCGCGGTGTGTCTGTTTTCAAAAACTTTACATTTTGATTCCACCTATCCTATTTAGTATTTTACTTTAGTTTAGAACCTTTATTTACTAATGCTTTTGAGTTACAACATCTCAAACGTCCTGAAAACCCTTTGCACCCCCTTCAGCAAAAGTCCTTTGTGGATCGGGCCACCGGTTGTCAAATAGGTGGGCATCGATCTCTGTGAAATGCCAGTAGGCCGACAGTGGATCATCCACTATTCAGTCCAACACTTTATTGCTTTTCCTCGTGAGAAACTTTAAGCAGAAATCTTTTGTGATAATAACTGTCAACTCCAATGGTTAGGGAATCAAAGTAAAATTTATCATTCTTGTGGGAAAATATTTTATAGTTGCAGATGGGTCTCGTTCATTTACCACCCCTGAAACCACTAGAAGTTGGTGTAGCGAAGTTAACAGAAACTGGCCCGTTGGTAGTTATGCACCAGTCATATCGCACATGCGCATTAACGCAGTTTGAGTCGTTTTTTTAGTTAATTCATATTGGAAGACATCGTTTTTCTAAGGAGACATAAAAAAAATACAAACGTAATAGTGCAGTGATGGTCAAAGTGTTAAGGAAGGAAAAATGCACATAACAAAGAAATAAGGAAAGTATTCTTTATGATGGTGACATGATTAGGAATCAGCAAGGTGGATCCATGGATGAGGGGATAATGTATCGAGCTACCAACGACAAATGCGGAACGTAACCTGGTTCGAACCTCACAGCAGTGGTTGGATAATTTACTGTCGGAAAATTAATACCGTATATCATGATAAAAGCGACGGATGAAATGAAACTAAATGTGTATACCACTAGACAGCAACCATGCTCTATTTTTGGTCAATAGTAATAAGTGTAGTGGTGTACAGGCGGGCCACGAGTGGCACAGAGTTGGGGCTATCTCCTTCCCCAGGTTTTAGCCACTAGGTGGCAAACATATTTTTTTTTTTTTTTTACAAATTTAATCGGTGGTCCACTATCTTTTCCCACTAATGGTCTAACTCTTACCTACCGTTGGCCGGCTTTCGGCCCACCGGCGATTTGTTGAAGGGGGCCATGTTAATTTTGGCCACCAATTAGATCTTCTAGTTGCCAAACGGTATGACTTATCGAAAAGTATTTCCCTTAAAAGTTGTTCAAAATTTAGCACTTCTTTCAATGGGGCAAAATCGACCACTATTGCCATTTAAAATTTTGAAGCTGCCCCACCCGTAGAGGTATTCTTGAGACACCCCTGATTTCAGAAATATCACCGTGTGATTCCACACATACACTTTGGTATGAACATTGTTTGTTTCAAAGGTTTCTGTGCACTAGGAACTAAGTTATGGCTCTGTTACGTATTTCCAGAACCATAATATATATATATGTAGAGAGAGAGAGAGAGAGAGAGAGAGAGAGCGCAAAATTTTGGTATCAGATATAAAGTACGGTCTTGCCCTTAATAACGAAGTTTCTCAAAGTTTTGTGGTGGTATGTCTAACGGCGTTCACTTTCATTTTGTCCAAACCCTTGTATATATAGACGCAACACCATATTTATGTCTCTAT
>JAGDQP010046146.1:0-15396 GCA_022664845.1 Lepisma saccharinum
AATGTTTGTCATTCGTGCTTTTAATTTTGATGTTATGAAGTATGTTTTGTGGGTACATATGGCTGAATTTGTGATTTCAATGAATTTGGCAATATACCTTGAAATTTAAGGGAAAATCCCAAGTAATCTCTGATTAAATACATGCAGTGAAAAACATAAAAACATACACTAAATGAACGAAAATGGAATAGCAGAGGGTATATGGACTATTATGGAACAGAGGGATTATGAAAAGTCTCAATTAGTATCGAAACACACCCCCCCCCCCCCCCCCCTACACACAAACCTCAAGATGCTTCAATTTTCACACTGGCTACAAGGGTTAAAGAATTGCAGTTTGCAATAGTTCTCATGATTTTTACAGCAAGCTTTTATATATTTCAAATAAAATTAACATCACTGTATTATTAAATACATAATTAGAAGCACTAAATGCAAAACACAATACATATTCATTCTGTATTACTCGGCGCTTGTTTCGGCCGGCACCTTTACTCACGCTGCGCATATAGCAATATGTCAACACGTATAAAGATAGAAATTCATTTAACGTCATGTTGTATTAGCAATAAAAGTTATCTAACACTTACCTGGGCAAATGTTTTTGTTTTTGCCTCGTTGATTATGACGAATGTAACAAGTGATAAAACCGTTCCGCTGTCAGGAACTTTTAAAACATAAACACTTCTTTAATTCTTTTGTCTGCTATTAACTACACTTATGTAAACAAACACATGCACCGAGGATACACGACACCGATTGGAAACACAAGGACAAGCACAGTAACAGCAGTGTAAATTAAAAGATGTTCTAATCCAAATAAACGGTGTTTCCTTTTTAATATTTCGTCAAAAGAGACTACAATATCAAAGTGTTCAACACTGATTTTTGTAGTAAAACAACACCGCGCCGCGCCGCGCACTCACTTCACTTCACCTGTACACGTTCTACAAACCAACTAAGTAAGCAAAAACATCAGAAGTTGAAAATGAGGTTGCGACGTTGTCACATTTCTCTTGTCTAACAGGTTATACAATGAAGAATGAAATTGTTACAGTATTCTTTCGGATCTTTTTTCTTTTTTTTTCTTTAATACTGCACCAGTGCTGCTTTTGTTTTGTGACTCCGTGAGACATTAACCTCTGGGTGCGGCCGATTGACTGACTAGCTTTTGTGGGTTTATTGCTACTGTAAGTCAAAACAGCTGACTGATGATGGTAGTTTCCCGAATTGACACGGGAAACATAACGACGGAAGAAGAAGAAAACGGATTGCAAAAGGAAAGCCGATGATATGTATGTAACTATCGCTTCCGCTTAGCCCATTACATTCCTTTAATGTGTGTAAGCCTTTCTGTCGTAACAATGTCACGTTTAAAGCGAGAATAGAATGAATACATGTGACACATTCAAACGCACTGCGTGTGAATGTAAATTGTGTACTCACAGGAACGTAAATCTCAAAATCTTGTGACTTTTTTATTATTATTATTATTGTGGTCTGAACTGAACTTTGATATTATTCATTTGTTGATCTAAAGTCTCATGCGGCGTGTAAACAGGAACTTTTATTGACACTCAGTTGGAACAAGTATAGTCTTATGTCAAGAGAAAATTTGTGTACTCCGGGTGAAAGAGCACAGAAATAGGTTTCGTGGAAAGTGATGATAGCCTACAGCAGAAAAGAGAAAATTCTCAACTTGAAAGGAGTCCGTATGGTATTCATTTTTATCTCACACACACCATAATCTGCTACATCCCCCTGGGATAGCCATAGGACGTCTGGAAGATATCCTCGTGAGTGAATTGTTATTAATGTCCTAAACGCTGTGTTCGATTTTTTAAAAATAAATTACGAAGGGCGGATACTAAACTAGTGGTTGCTGATAAGTTTCAAGATACTACATGCTTGGGTAGAAATACAAGGCTTTTATCCCTGGTTGGGATGATATTAGGAATCAACAACCGGAGATAAAATCCTCACGCACCAGGGAATAAAATCCCCGGCACCCCTCCCCCCCTCACACACACACAAATCGAACACTGCCTAAACGAACTGGTGAGCTTCTAAGGTGGTGATGGTAACCTACAGTTTTTGGTAAGTGGATTCCGAACCACTCCGTTCAATGGACCCCGGCAGGATTTGAACCCGTGACCACGCGCACAGAAAGCGAGCGCTCTGTCTAACCTCTCGGCCACCCCGAGGTCGATATATTCATGAATATTAGTTTAAGATATTCTGTTGGGATGTCCTTAGGAGCTCCAATGGATGTCCTTGAACGAGATATCTCTGAGAAGTTCCAAAATACCGATGAGATGTCCTACGGATATCTTACATTTGGCGTTCCATGTTGTTTATAGCACTTAAATTGTATGGCGGGGTCAAAATTTACCCTGTAGGACATAACTTAAATTTTCTACGTTTGTATGCTTCACATGCTGTAGGCGATCCATGTATTCGTTCCTAGTATGTGTGGAATAGAAGCAGCCCAAGTCTTTGCGGAGTCCTGGGCAATGACTCTCCACGGGGCTCCACGAAATCACAATAACCAAAACCCCGATATATGTACATACATATATACAAATGTGTGTTTGTGTGTGTGCGTATTTGCGTGCAAAAAAAAAATGTTGTTGTTTACCTAAAGCCTCACTTCGGCGGGTGAATTTTTCTATCGGGAATTGAGGTATTGATTTACATGAAACAAAACTCGATGTAATGAAATACAATATCGTATAATTGCCTGTTACTAATTAAACAAGTACAGCTTTACAATAATAAGGCAAGTATTTTATAGTACTTAAAAACTAATTCTGCGACCTTTCTCGTCGTTGAAATCATCAATCAAATCGCTATAATCCAGAGAAGATGCAACATTGTTTTCTATAGATTGAAGAGCGAGAGTTGACACGCGGTCTTAAGTTATGTTGTTCCTTAGATAGGACTTTATGGGCTTCAGCGCAGGAAAGCTCCTCTCGGCAGTCGCCACAGTATCGGGAATCGTGGCTATTATTCTCAGTGGAACATAATTGTTCAGGTAGATTTCACACAGCCTGCTTTTCTTACTATGCATTTAACTAATTTTGTGAAACAAAAAAAAATGTCAATAATCTTCGTCATTTGTGATGGGATAGCGGGAGGACCTCGAAATGAAACTTAGCTTTGTTCAGTAGTTCCGGTCTTGTGGTCTGGTCTTCTTCCTCTTCCTCTTTTCCCTCAATTAGCTTCAATTTCGTCCTTTGCGAATTTTCGCGTAAACAATGTCTTAAACAATTTCATCTTTTCGGCATTGTTCTTTTGTCATGTCTTTCTCTGGCAATAACATATTGAATCTGTCTTTATATACCCCAGAGTGATAAAGGAAAAAAGAAGCGGGGAGGTTTCTCTGAAGAACTCCTGCTATGATTATCCGGCCCCCTTTATCTCTTCCAAGTACATATTTCGAAGCTATCTAATATTTTCTCATCACTAGGGCACGGATTTTTATGTAATAGGGGCAAAAAAAATATTTATGTATTTATTTATGCGCTAAAATAGTAAAAATATTACTTATAACAAAAATATGTGACATAGAAAAGTCAGTAAAAACTTTCTAGCGTTTATAATCTCGCATATCAATGGGCTATGAACATCGTCCTTAGGTTGTGAGTTGTAAAAGACTGAGGATTGTCCCGGAACAAAACTATGTAACGCGTAAAAGTGCGTTCTACATCACATGTTGTCAACTTTGCATGTCTAAACGAAGCCAGTTGTTTCACTGCGAATTCCTTAGGAAGTGATGCAGACGTGTCACCGTTCAAAACAGCAACAGTGACAGTACACATAGTTTGGGGTCTATGAATTCCTTCAAATAAGGAGTAAGATTTTTGTATATTTGTGCCGACCTTCTTTCCGCTTACCCTTCTGAGTGCTGCGAGGGCATTATCAGCTTCACATACTGCATCAGTCAAAGGAAAATCAGAGGTTCCTAAAACGTTGATTTTCTTTACCAGAAGTGTAAAAATGTATTTTATTGATTTCAAACCTGATTTCATATTGCAAGTCTGATTTCAAACCTGTATTGGAAATTTCAAATCATGCAAAATTGCGATTGAAGAAGCATCCTTTGGGTTTAACGTCTGTACAACATTAAAAGCAGCTCCAAATTATCCGTATATTTCCACGTACCGTACCTCGTGGCGACGGAGCTATTTCTGAAACCATATTGTGAAAAGATCAATCGGCGGAAAATTATTTGCGAATAAGTAAATTATGCTCTTTATGTCATTTAAAAAGTTAAAATGTGTACTAAACACACTCTATCGTGAAAACAGAAATATATAATTTTATGTGCTAAAAATTTCTGTCTGAGGGTTTCAAAACACATGAGTGGTGCATATACCAATTCTCATACAGTAGGTCTGCTAGGCGTTAGAAAAAATTGTAAATACATCGGAATCCGTGCCCTACTGATTACACCTTCTTCGTAGAGCTCATGTTTCCGCTCCATACAACGAGAGATACATGATGCTTTAGAATGTTTGTCATGAATGCTCATTTCCAGAGCTACAGAAGCTCAAAGAATAAAAAAGGGAGCGTTCACAAATTATGTATCTGGATAAATAATGACACTTGATGTGTTGACTTGCTAATTCATAATCAAAGTTGAACCGAAGACATTTCTTGCAGTAAAGTTTATGATTTACTTTGCAGCACTCTTTTAATCATAAATTATGCTCAAATAAATGTTTTGGGTACAACTTTCATTGTGGTTTGCTAAGTCGACATGTCTTGCCTCTTGCGTCAATTTTTTGTAGAGTTATGACGTCATTTGTGAAGATGCACTCCATATCTTGGTGCCTATAGCTCTGAAGTACACATATTTCGAAGCATTTATAAATAAACTTTTTTCTAGTTTTGGAGTAAGGAATTCAGCTTTTAAGTTATGAGCAATATTTTTGCAACACCCTGTATAAAATACTGTTGCTACTACTACTACTACTACTACTACTACTTAGAGACCTTGAAAATTCGCGAAAATAGTAATAGGAAATGTTTTCTGCTATGCAAGATATGAAATCTATGGATTTCTACTCGCGAATGTTTATGTTCACTTGAGAATTTTCTGTAATTTTTATCTAATTCATTTCATATGCTACTGCAATTTTCGTATAACTTCCGAGACTTAATTCAGTTACGCTATTTAATTTATTACGAAATTGAATCAACTAACAGCAAGTGACCCTGGAAAGATTTTCTGTAGAATATTTCAAAATTTGTAGAGGTTAAGACATTTTGATTTAACCTTCTAACAAAAGACAAGCTTAGTATGGTGTTCTCCAAAGTGTCTAAAAGGTGTTCCTTTCGATGAGCGTATGCAGGGCTACGTTGAATTATTGAGAGAAATGTTATCGAAAAATGAATTTGTCAGCTCTTGAGAGTTTGAATTATGGATTGTACTCTGACCTGTGTTCGAAGCGCCGTGCCCTTACCTTTCTCATTTTGGATTTGGTGTACCCCTTCCTTTTTATTAATGGGAGTTCATTGCCGTTACTTTCAATAGGCAATCGCCCCCACTAGGTGCAAGCATACCCTTACTTTTCTAGCTCACTTCTCCAAACGTTCCAACCCACTTCGAGCACTGCCTCTTATAACTATGTGGATATCAGTGTCGAATGTTGAGTGTGAGCGTTTCTTTTTACACTTTTCAAGTGTGCTTACAAATAAAAGCACAATTTTAAAGGTTCTGCCTTGTGCGCGGAGTCTGTGCTTTCGAGGCAGCAGTCTGAACTGGACACACAGTTTTAGCTGTACGTATACATGTTTGAATTTGAATGTTATTTAAGACCTTTTGGTATCACATATACATGCTCCAGAGAATATTTAAATAAAATGTATGTAGAAAAGCATGCAAAATAACTGTAGTGATAATCACCTAAGAAATATTATTTGTACTTTTTTCTTCTACTCATTAAAATTTGCTAACTTCACTTAAAAACGCTCAAGAACTTTGTCCGTGAAATCAAGAATGTTGGCATTAGCAGTTTAGCACTTAAGAACGTTAATGACTTGCACTGAAGAACTGAAGTTAATGTCTACCCAATATTTTTTCAGAGTCTCTACGATCTACTACTACTACCAGGTGCATAAACATGAAACCGGAATTTATGTACAGAAAAGACAGTGATTGGATGACAATGCTAAGAACTATTTTATTCGAAGTATTGGCCATTGCTAGCGATACATTTCTGCCATCGTTCCGGCAATGTGTGGATGCCAGACCAAAAAAAAAAACGGTGCCTATTGTGCTGCAAACCTGTCATCAAGCCATTTTCGTACATTTTCGTAAGATGTGAAGCGCTGGTCAGCAAGTGCGTGTCCCATGGATGCAAATAAGTGAAAATCGGAAGGATTCCCCAACTGCTAAATTCGCTCTCATTTGATTCACTCAAGGTGTTGGACTGAACGCGGCCGAAATCCATTGGAAAGGGTGTGTTATGTACGAAAACGAGTTCATAAGAGTGGAAAATGTGTGTTGTGTACGGAAAAGGTCTTGAACATTTCGAAAAGAACGAACTCATTTCCATGATGAGGCTTACCATACTGGCAAACTGGTGCTGCGTTTACACCAGTGAATGAATGAGAGTGAAACTTCGTGGAAAAGTAGCAGAGGTATCAACGTAAATTTTGTATATCTTGACATTCTTGTGTTACTCTTGTTTATCTCTTTATATCTCACCAGAGGTTCAAAAAAAATCACCCTTTCGTAGATTGGTGTTTCTTTATTACCCATCTTCAACAAATGTTATAAAGTAGTAAACAGTTTCACTGCAATATTTGTCATGTATTTCGGAAAATATAATGAACCTGCAACACGCAACTGGTATAATAACAAGTGAAGTCCTTGTGATATAAAAACGAAATTGAATAGTCGATAATTAATATTAAAGACAACTATATCATTTTCATTCCAATCTGTGTTCTTTACAAACCGAACGTTTGCAAATTCTTCACGTGCTTTCTGTTTTCCTGTTATTAATTCTTACTTCTAGACAAAATTGATATATCCCTCGCATTCTACCTTGCTATCCGAAAGGCAAGACTCGTATAATTTGCACACTTGCTCCAATGGTTTATGCGGCACGTAAAATATTCAGGCAGAAGGATCTGATACATAGACCTTCAAACGGAGTCCATTATGGACAACAGTCGTTCGGAAGTTTAGATCTATTTTAATTTAAAATGGACAGACATTGTCACATTCAAGGTATAAAGGCGTAAGTGTGCTATTTTGCAATTTTCTGCCAATGCACAAATTGGTTAAATTAAAAATGTAAAACGAAACATCTATCTTTCAGGAACAATTATCTAGAAATGTTTAGTAGATCTCAAATAGTAATGAAGTTATAAATAACTTCAATTTTCTAAAACATTCTTTCGATTTGCAAAGCTTCTGTAAAATTTAGTAAATGCCTTTTTCGTTTTACGTTGATTATTAAAATTTGAGTTCAGATAATCAGAAAGTAATGTTCGTGAACTAAAGTTTCTTTCGTACTTTAATCATGAATAGACTACCATTAGACTTAAAGAAATGTTAACTTTAACTTCAAACTTATGTGAATACACTTTGGGAACAGAATAATGTTCAGAAAGTGTTCTGGACACAGTTCTGAGGTTACTATTAAAACTTCTTCAAGGTTAATGGTATTCTTTATTGAAGTAAGAAATTAACTTTAGTTCACAACAGTTATTTTTCTGTTTATTTACACTCAAATTTGAATAATTGACGGACAACGAAAAAGATGGGAAAGTCTACTAGGAAATCCATCTTAAATTAAAATACGTTTCTTAACACACGTCACAGGAAATCGGTAAAGCAGATCAATGTTGTCCGTATGAACTGCTTTATTGTCGAAACATAAAAATTACTACCTATCAACTTGGATAAATGACTTTACAATTACTAGAAGTGCATTAACAATTAACAACACAGTTCTGCTAGCTGTGCTCTACGTAGGCTACGTGTCTTGTACCTAGGTTTTACTCAACACTGCTTTTGCCACATATTCTCTTCTATCTTGAAAGTACAATGAGGAATATATTCTTCTCTGAACTACAACCATTCTCTCTGAAGACTTTCGCATTCAGACCTGGAAGAGCGCTGACCTGTGGTGCGTGAGTCTCCGCTCCCTGGTTCGATCCCGACAAATGCCTTGTGTACCTTGTGGTGGACAAACATCGTGTGCGTGGGTTTTCTCAGGCTTCTCCCATTTCCTCCCACTTTCATCATTTCACCATCATCATCTATTCGGCCTGAGCCAATTTTCTCTAAATAAAATTCAAATGCGCAGACCTCCGCAATTCCAGAAAGTATAGATAAGAGTTTTCAGTCTGAATTTTCCATGGGTAAACAATTACCACCATAACAGAGTTCTTGCGCTGTGTTTTGCTATCTGTTCTTTCAAAGGTAGTAGCACTATGTCTTCTTGCATTCTTTCATCCATTTTCAGAAAAGGAAATATAATATGAGCGCTCGCTGTGTCGGAGCCAGCTGTTTACACGGAAAATATTGTAGTCGCGAGAAAAAAGGAGAAACTTTTCTCCAAAAATAAGGAGAAAAGAAAGAATATTCTTTTGTAAGTCTTAATGTCCAATGCTGTTTCCGCTCTCTTACTCAACCTTGTAAATTGAACGTCGACTGCAGGCAAGGGTTTCCCAACTTAACTATCAACGCAAGCCACAACTGCAAAGCCAAAGGAGAGTTCGGTAATTATAGTCATATATTGTATAATCAGCCATACAGATAACAGATTACATAAGTAGAACCAGGAGAAATACTTCAAGTGGAAACAGTCATAAATTCATAAGCAGACCATCAGTGCAAATTATATAAGTGAATGCGATGACCATTAGAACATCTTAAGGCTACGAAATCACGTCGTGACATTCACAGATTCACTGATATCTATGGGGAAGGTAGCGCACCTCGCGTGAATTCAAGATGTTATTTCAGTATTGGTGTAGTGTGAGTGAGCGAAATCTCAGTCAAGAAAGCTGGTTACATCGATTTAAAACATCTTTGAATTTGACAAGGTCAATTATTTTTAAACTATAATTTTGCATCGGGACGAAACTATATAACAGAACTGAGGAGGTTGATATGAAAGTTAGCTGGGCAACTCCACTTTTGTATTTTTCAGAAGATACGAAAGAAAACTAGTAGAAATACAATCGCTGTAACTACTGGCCTGATATGTTCTCTGGCCATTCTTAGAGATCGAAGACTATATACTCAAAATGAGACAAAACGTTAATAGTTCAGACGGTGATTTGGGTTAAGAAAAAAGTGGAGTTGGCTAGTTGTGCAACTGAGCGATGGATTTGAACGCCATTTCAGGATAATAGAATTATGGTTAAAAATATTGTCACAACAAAAAAGAAAACTATCAGGTCCTGTTAGATACACTCAGGTGACGGGTCGGGTCGGATTCCCTCGGGTCACGGCTATAATTGAGCTTAGCCAACCCGACCCGACTTGTTGACAGTACAAACATGATACAGCTTTACTGTATGATTACCAAAAATTTGACATTTGTAAGTTTACAATCTTGTAGCTCGCTTGTTGATTATTTTTCGCATGTAACAGATAAGAACATCTGCAGGTAATCCTGCAATTTCATTCGCTGTTGGAGGAGATGTTCAACTTTGAAATCATAATAACTAGGTTGGAATTGTGTAGCAGAAATACTCGTACTTTTATAAGAAATGTAATCATTCACTCACCCTTCGAATTTGAGTATGCTCTATCTGTTCTTTGGACTTTTAACAAGTACCAAAAATCGAATTCAGCCTTAAAAATACATATGAATCAATCACTATATCTCAAAATCGAAAAAGAGAATGGAGTTGTCTAACTTTGGGACCATCTTCCTGAACGAAGCATTGCAACTTATACAACATGTTGCCAAATAACACCAACAAACCTACCTCACGATATTTCTGACATGAAAATATGATATATAGACCAACACCAGGGTACACAAATGCTTCGTTTCGACGCTATAGGCTGCCGAAACCGTGGGGAAATGAATTTTAGAGCTTGACATTTTCAATACTATTAACAGTAGAATTGCGAGGTTAAGGTACCCTCAAAGACTTCAAACCTGCTCTATCCAAAAATGCATATTCCAAAATTGTGCAATGGGTGCGTGAGGCATTTCCAAAAGGAAGTAAGGGATTTCCAGAAATCCTCTGAATTAAAGGTGGGTCCAAATAAGCAAGAATAGGAGAACTACCTATCAGCATTCAGCAAGTAACAATAATTCGTTTGCGGCAAGTCGATATCTCAAAAAAATTTCCTTTGCGGAACGATTTAAAAAATGCGTGGTTGCATTACAAACAGAAATAAATTACATATATTCAACGAACGTTTGCTGTACTTTTTATCAGTAAAAGGGACTGTCATTGCCCGGTGAGATGCCAGTGATTACGTTTATCATCTGTAATACGGAAAATCACCGTATTCGTGCTTATTTCCACCCACAATCACTCCAGAGAATGCCTGGGTATACCCTACTTTCTTTGGGGAATCCCTTACGCACAATAAGCATTTTTGGATAGAGCAGGCTTGAAGTCTTTGAGATACCTTGACCCCGCAGTTCTACTGTTAATAGCATTGGAAATATGAAGCTCTAAATTTCATTTCCCCTCGGTTTCGGTGTCTGCGCCGAAACGAAGCATTTCTACACCCTCGATGGTCTATATATTGCAACACCCTGTATTTAGTATTTAAATAAAATGGGTGAGGGGAGAAAAAGATAAATATTCCACATTTCGAGCAAAATTGATTTCAGATAGCCATTTTATTACCGACCAGTAGAAGTTAAGGTAAATGTGATTTCATGAGGAGTAATTTAGGTAATATTTCCTATTGTTTCTGACTGACAGTGAGATGAGATTCCTGGAACATTTTCCTTCTTGTTTTCAGTTGACATAACTTGGATCAAAGTTAATTAATTCCTGAAGGAATACTCTACAATGTGAGAAAAGTCTGAAATGACTAATTTGTTTGTTAATTGCTTAAAGCAGTGGAAGACAAATACACATTAATTGTCACTGAATTGAACGAACCATCTGTTAGAGTTTACGCTTGTCAAAGCCGCCATCTTGAATCTTTCTCGATTTTTTAAAAAGCAATAGAAAGGTAGACATGTAGTACATCAATCTGGATTCGAATTTCACCACCAATTCATTGCTGGAGTGGTAGTTTTGCCATAAATGCATTCATATGAGAGATAATGTAATGTGGTATTGCTATGGAATAGATGATTTAAGGAACACTATAGTACAAAATTCTGGCACTATTTTCTAGCAATCGTGGAAGTGGTACGAAACTATTTTTATTATTTAAACAACTTTTTACTGTTGAAATGAAATTGTACAAAACTTTTGGCATTGTTTTCCGAGTTGGAAAACAGTTAATATTGCTGAATTAAGAGTCTGGAAATGCAGTTTTTCTTTCTGAAACAGTTGAAGAAGTTCTAAACTTACTACCCTCACCTTGAGGACTTTTTCGTCAATTACGGCTATTGTTTGACATGCAAATTCGCCTAGTACAGCAGATTCTTGCAAGCCGACACTTCAACATTATCTCCCTTAATTAGTCAAGCCAGCTTTCAAATTATGGTGCTATCTCTGTTACTGCCGATCAAACCATCCGTCAAATATTTGCCGAATTATTGCTGATAAAATTTCACATAATCCTGTACCTATTAACAAATTTAGGGTTAAAAATGAAATATTTCAAGGTAATAGCTACGATGGTGATTTCTTGATAGGGTTTGAAGCATTGGAAAAGTCTTTAAATTTATCGTAGAGTCTAAAACCGCTTAAATTTTAGATACATTAATAAATGCGCAAGTTATTCACGATTCAAATTTTCGGTAATAGGTTCCCAATCGGTATTTTGCGAGTTTACTTTAGCTTTCTCGAAAAATGCATTATGGTGTACAATTGTATTGGATTTCAAAATTGCTCTGCTCTGTCTGATATTACCTAAGAACATATTGTTGTATACTAAAATAAAAGCGATACTGTAAAGGGATAACTATAAAAATATTTGAAAATTGAAAACAAAATCTGTTTTTGAAATAAAATGACTTGATTCATTCACAATTGTTGGAAGATGAAAGTAGGGAAACTCGTTTTTGTGCCATTCGCTGTATTGAGCACTTGCGTCCAATTTGCTCATTCTGTCATCAGAAGTTAAAAACGAGTGGCCGTAGCTCTTGACTTTGCACTCGTGAGGTCCTGGGTTCGATACCAGCAATCGACCATCCTGGTTTTTCTACTGATTTGCCATCAATCACATCAGGCAAATGTCAGTATGGTACCTTGAACTTAAACTTTGGTCGACTCCTACCCACAACCTTTCCCCTGTCCTATCTAGGCCTCAGTCATGGATACAGAAAAAAAAATGGAATTCAATTTAGAAGTTTAGAGACAGCCAAATCGAAATTACATTACATTTTTGTGGCACTCTTTTATAGTCATATAATACACTTTCTTTTTGTTTTTAAACAGAATTTGGTTTATTAACATCAGTTCTAAAGATAAGATATATATATATATTTTTTTAGTTAATGTAATTACTTAGTTAGCTTTTCAAAACATATTTACATAATTTAGTTTCAAACTGATTTTGAAATTAAAGAAAAACGACAAATAAGGTTCCACTTGAACGAACAGCTTCATAACTTCTACGTACAACAATTACATTAACATGTGTTCTCTCATAGTATGCAGATCACAGATATCATTCTATTTTGAGTACATATTTTCAATTAAAAAAGAAATACTTGTACTTCCTCTTGCATATTTAAGAACTGCAGGAGACGATAAACGACACAAAGCGAAATATATTTCTGGCGTAAGGTTAATGATGTGTAAAAGTACCAACTTAAAACTGTAAGAGTGGTAAGATGGGATATTTTATTACAGAATATCACATCCATGGAAACACATACCATCTTGTAGATATGTTGGATGAAAATCTACCATCTTTGCCATTGGAAGAATATCACCAAAATAGCGTAATGGGTCAATCAATTGAGAAGAAAATTGTCCCTACAGCTTTCCTTAAGTTGTGCTTCTCGACGTCCAGGATTCGATCCCAGGACTTCAATTATGACGCAAGCGCTCTTCCTTCGAGCTAACACGCTTGATAACTACTTTTTTTATTATTGAAACAAAATACAAAGAAACCGCAGAACTGTTCGTATAGCGCTGGTTTCATATTTGGAAGGCTGGGTTGAAACTCTGCAGTACATTCAAACTAAGCCCTAACGGACTTCCTTTCCCTTATTTTATCCCGACCTGAAGACCATAAATTTAATTCAATTCATTGGAACGAAATCTTGATACTCATGTTCCGTCACATGGAAGTTTCATACATTATTGAACTGGTAACAAAACAAAAAAATATCCCAACAAACAAACTCAGTTTCTAGTTGATACCTGCAATGAACCATTTCTCACGTTCTCTTAACCGTTGCAAGTGTAATACGAGAAACTTCTCTTACGATGAGAAACCGTCACATGGGAATACTAATGATAGTACAGAAGAAGACGTGATTTCACACTGGGATAAATCACACCATTAACAAACAGATAAGGAAGAACAAAAACCAGCTTGGCTATAAAATATGATTTTAAAGTGACACTGCACTTCTAATGGCTTCTAAATTACTCGTTTCAGAAACTTAAAACGAGTCATTAATAACTCATATTTTGTGGGTCGTGTTGCAGAACTAATGTAATGATTCTGTTCGTTGGTATATCGTTAAAAAGAAATGAAGACGCTGCATTAGTTTTATGATAATTTCATGAAGTAAGTTATTAACTGTTATTCTATGCCCGAAGAAGTCCGAAACATGATCCAAATATGCTACGTTGCAAAAGTATGATAAGATATTTTGATTTGATAAAAAAATAAATATAGAATGATGGTCTTATCAGAAAGAATATTAATATTAGAAGAGCAACGTAAATTTATTAAAGTTTAGAGCCCTCCTCCCACTCGCCCCCACTTTTTAACATTTTTCTAAATATTTTAAAAACTAAGAGCATTTTATAGCACACTAGAACTTACAAATTACTGTGAAATACAATGGACAGCGATCTCGAGATCTTGTCCATTGATGAATGATACGTTTTCAAAGATTATGACGTCATTATTTAATTCAAGTCTCAGTACTCGTCAATCGGCAAGATCTCGAGATCGCTGTCTATTGTATTTCACAGTAATTTATTGTATTCCACAGAGCGCAAGAAGAGCTCTTAACAATTCGATAGGAACCTTTTCGTCTGCTGAATATTCTACTTTACTTTTTTTTGGCTTCCGAAATTACAGGACCTTATTCTCGCAGTAAGAGCCCAAAGTGCCTCTGTCGCCTACTGCGGAATGCATTGGATCTGTGTGCCATTCGTCCTCGGTTCGATTCCTACCAAGTACAAAATTTTTTAAAAAAATATATATTTTTTAAAGAACATTACTTTTTCTTCCTTTCTGCTTTTGGAAAATACTCTGCTTTTGCTCCCTTACCAACATTCACTGACATAGATTAGATAGATAAAGCCAGGTTAGTTTTTTTTCTTACGCTATGAAAAAATACGCACTTGAAGCATTTCACAAAAATCACATACATATATGAAAAATCAAGGTAGATTATTTTTTCCTTTATACGGGATGAAAACATTCAGGAAACACTAACACGCATGAAGTCTGATATCTTACTGCGGCGATAAGGTCGTTTGATTTCTGCTTTGGAACCGGTCTTCTCATAAGCTTTGTTGATTTGTGCACGAAAACTGCTTGGTTTTATTTTTTCTTAATATTTCTGCAATAAGATGTAAACATAACTTAAATATCTATTTAAAAGATCGTTCATAGAAGAAAGTTAACAAAAACAAAACGAAATGATTGATGTCAAACTTGGTCCAATTTTATGGTATCTATTGTACTATTTTTTAGTAGTTCTACTAACAGTATTCATTTTTTATGCTAAGCGTGACATGTCATTTAACATAATCTACTACCATTCTCATAATGATATAATTTAAATAATTTAGAAATAAACAACCAATACACATATCTTACACTTACAATGCAGTCATAAAATGCAGAGAAATAAAACGATATATGACAAGAATTCATATTAATGAATAACATTTCCTAAAGATTACTAAACGAACTTTGAACAAGATCACCAAAAGTAAACATTACAAGTAACATGAAACAAGGCTATTGTATTATTAAAACCTTCAGCATTTTTGGCAGCTCTAGCAAATTTACTTATTTATTAAGGAAAATACAACAGGCTTAGTCCCATTCTATTCTGTAAACGTAAATTACAATGAAGA
>JAGDQP010046147.1:0-15396 GCA_022664845.1 Lepisma saccharinum
ATACTGCTCAAAGCTTCTGAAATGAATATCTGGAACGTAGGATGGAAGTGGGCCCCACAAAATGCTTTATTATTAAGATCTATTTACATTCAAGTGAATCATATAAGCTTAGTAATTAACGAAGAAGATTCACACTTACCTTCAAACGTCTGCGTGTATTACTGGACTCTTTAAATTGCACGATCTCTTCTCTCTTCTTTTTATCATAATATATATCTGAACGCTACAACACTTTCTCCAGTTCGCCGTTTTCAAATTTCAACAGACGACAAACGACACGAGAATTTTCTACTCGGTTCAACTAACCGCCATCTGGGTTAAATAATAACTAACTCTTACAAGGTTAAATGTACCTACACATTAAACGGTTCACATAACCGAGTAGTGGGTTAGTCACATTGTTTGAATTAACCGTGTTGGTTGTTTATTTCTTCCTTTACCCAACTTGTAGGTAAATTACTACCCACGTGTTAGTTGCTTTTACCAAATTTCCGTTAACCTTTTTCAGTGGGTTACCATTTACCTACAGTATCCGGTACTTTCATCTCTGAAATGTGTTGTGATAAACAATTAGTCGGTTACCTACAACCCTTTTCGTCATTAACCTAGCAAAATTTTGACTAGGTTAGAATTCATTTTTTTCCGTGCAGGACAATGACTGAGGAGAAACTTGTGTGTCGTGTGCTTCTGCACCATTACTGGAAAAAGGGGTTGAATGCAGCAGCAGCAGCCAAGGAAATTTGGGCCGTAGAAGGTGAAGGTACTGTCTACCAGTCCACAGCTAGAAAGTGGTTTAAACGTTCTCGGTCTGCTGACACCAGTATCGATGACAAGCCCAAGAATGGACGCTCTGTGACGACGGATATCGATGCCCTCCTGAACAGAAGAGAAGACAATGCTGTGTGTGTGGTGGAATTTCGAAGGTCCGGTGCACTGGGAGCTCGTTCCACATGGTCGTTCCGTAGATGGGACATTGTATGCTGAACAGCTGCAACGGGTATGCGACATTGTGCGCCGTCGTTATCCAGCACTGCTCCTCCAATTTGACAACGCTCCATGCCAGAGGTCAAGGAAAGTCCGCCAGCGCATTGCGGACATGGATGGCGTGGACATTTTGCCACACACACCCTACAGTCCCGACCTTGCGCCATGTGATTTTCATCTGTTTCGTTCCATGGCACACTTCCTGTGGGACAGACAATTCCATTCCGTGGATAATGTGACAACTGGCATTACTGAGTTCTTTGCTTCAAAGCCTGCAGCCTGGTATCGCCAGGGGCTTGTGTCACTGGTGGAACGTTGGGGAAGGATAATACAGTGTGATGGGATGTACTTCGCCGAATAGGCTTCTGTGGTACAGGGTGAGGCGTCTGCACATTATCCATGAAAAAGCTACGAACATATGACTCACCCTGGTATCATTTCGGTTGTTTTAGATACTTCTATATGTTTAAATATACTGTAGTGCATTGTGCCAAGAAATATACTCATTTCTGTAGCAAGTATTAACGCGTATATATTCTCTTTGTCTCGTTTTCTGTTTTCAAAGTTCGGAGTAACAAAGAAACGACCGATGATTTCGCCGTTCTAAGACAGTCTTCACCAACATGTACACGCATACAAATTTGGCCTAATCTAGACTCACCATTAAATAGAACATGCTGGACCGTTGTGCATTGCTGCCTGGCTAGCCGCTGTTATACTGTTTACGAAGAAAGGCTGTTGCTACAGTAGGTTAGAGGTGTTTAGGTCTTTCTTTAGTTTTGCCTGCAACACTTATTACACAGATAAAAAGTTGTTATCTCAATTCAACCCTTCTTTATAAAATAAATCATCAGCAATTCTTGTACTAACATAAACTCTCGGATTTCTCGACGCCATGGCTTTTTCTGGCAATACTGCGATGAGTGGCTCGTGCCTGTAGAACACGTTTGCATTACTTCCGGATGCTTCTGTATAGAAAACGAAAAAAGTGAGGCTGTTTATGTAAACAAAAGGACAGATGTTGCGTCCCAGACTGTAATGAGCAACATAAGATGCTGGATTTTTTTTGCGCGAACAGCAGCCATTTGTTTACACTTACGCTTATTTTATGATTAAACTTCAAAATGATTATCTAAGTTTAAGATTTATCGTGTATCAGACTTGTTTATTTCTTCCCTTTCTCCCTTCTTTATTTTCCCTTGTCCTCATTTCTTTAGTGCTTTTACCTCTTTTTTCACTTTTTGTTATTTGTCAAACTTTTGGGGGGCATGTCCCCCCGTCCCCCTTTGACTACGTGCCTGGTTGTATACAACCGTTGAAAAGGTTAACATTAAACAGTTTTATCAACTTTTAATCAACGTGTGTGTACTACTGGGGTTTATTGTGCGTGTTTGTAAAACGTCTGCCGAAAGTGGTAGAATCTTCAAGGAAAGTTTTTCATTCTCCATAGGTCCCGATCTTGTGCCTTTTATTCTTCTTTTATAAGTTGTTAGTGTAAGATTTATGTAAAATCCGCGGCAAGGAAAGTGCCTAGTTCTCCGTAGTCTCATAGCAAGAACTGCCTGAGAGGTAACATTGTAAATACAGTGGCAAGTGCTCCCACGTGTTGAGCGTCCTGATTTATTAACTTGTTACCCTTAGTTACACCAAAGGAACACGAAAATAGTACCTTGAGGTGAGACCTTCCCCCATGGGCAAGAGATAATATGTAATCTAAGATGTTATAAATTCAATTAATATAAAGTTTTAATCATTAAAATTTTATATTGATTGACTTTATAACCTATGTAACTTTAAATGCTTTGAAGCTTGAATAAAAGATACAATATGTAAAAACTCAAAACAGCTTTGAAATAGTATTGATAGACCGACAAGAAAGTTTTAGTGGCTTATCAGCTGAAGGAAAAGTAATAATGCGGAAGATAATAGAGAGATGAATGAATGAATGAATGGAGACTGAGAGAGAGGGAAAGAGAGAGCGGAGAAATGCATGAAGAAGAGTTTCTAGGTCACCTTCCTGAGGGATGTCGTGACGGAAGAAAACTTCGAGGAAACGAAACCCAAACAGAATATCGGTCAGTCAGTTGGTGCAATGATTGAACAAAAGGAGATCTTTCTTTCCGGGTTGAAAGATCAATCGAATTAAATCTACCATCCTGTACCACAAAAGGAAATACCCAGACGCTCAAAAGAGACAGATACAACGTACTCGCATAGAACTAGGAAGCGTCGAATACATGAGCGCATTATTATGATAGCTGAAAAGACAGTAGGTACCACCACAAGGCAATCTTCTGAGAATTAGCACATTCAAAGTGTGACTTTCTTGTAGGTGGTAAGCTTTTCGTTCAAACCACGCTATTTGTTAACTTGACCGCGGGACCAAATGATTGTGGCCGTTTCTTCTCCCATCCTAATCATACGAACATTGCAAAATATAAAGTTTACGTAATCGACTAAGCAGATCATACATGTTTTCTTAACCTGAAGAGCAAAAGATTAAAATTGATATTACTACTACTACTACTACTACTACTACTACTAATGATAATAATAATAATAATAATAATAATAATAATAATAATAATAATAATAATAATAATAATAATAATAATAATACATGGCTTAACAGTTATAGAATGAATCATATGTTTGATATTTTATATTGTTACCTTTTTCACTAAAAGTGTTTAATATAATAAAGATCTAGTGTCCCCAAACTTTTCAGAAAAACAGGTGTTACACAGTGTAATAAACTGATAGGTGCGAAACTTCAGTTGAAAATCAGAAGACCGAGCGTCCATAGCATTGGCTTCGCATTCTGGAGTAAACTTTGGTAAACTTTTATTTTTATATGGGCCAGTCCAGCTGAGTACACGGTAAAAACCGGTTTCTTAAAGTTCAGGAAAAAGTTCTTATCTGTGCACCGGGAAATAATTTTCTTAGAAATGAGATATCAGCATTCTCATTTAATTGGAAATGAGTACTTACCACATTTAATTGAAAATAAGATAACTGATCTCATTTTCTAACTGGTATGCTCTCATTTTAAATCAGATGAGACTGCTGATATCTCAATTCTAAGAAAATTGTTTCTCAGTTCACAGATAAGAATTTTTTTCTCAATTTTAAGAAACCGTTTTTAACTGTGGAGTAGGGTTAATCATCTCAATCCCGATACGGAATTTAAACGCTTTTTATGTTTTGCTGTTTACCTCCACATATCTTTCCAGTCATTAACGTGATGTATTTCTTGTATTTGCGTTTTCAAAATCTCAAAACAAGTTTGTTAGCCACCAATATTTTGGTATTATTGCACCTTTATCCTTTACACTATTTCTTCTATAATGAACTTAAAATAACTTCCTTAAATTAAGAAGTTTTCAAACAAAACACAATTTCGAATAAAACAAGTTGCAATTTGCAGAAATTCGACCGACTAAGTAGGCACATGAAGTGGAATCGCAGTATTAGTGGTGTGGTATATGCAATAACACTCAAGTGGAGTTACTCTATCACAGTATTGTGTCAGTCAAGAGCTTTGAAGAGCTCGGCAGGAAGAGTGGTCGTTGCTACCAAATGAGTTCATTGACACTATCATTTCCGGCATGAAAAGGCGCTGTGAGAGGTGACTTCCTTAATTTATGGAATTGAATTGAATTTAGCTGTAAGACCTTTAGGCAACTTTGGCTCAGGCCGAATGGATGATGATGGGATCAATTGGTGGAATGAAGAAAGTGGGTGGGAGGAAACCGGAGAACCCCGAGAAAACCCACGCACACGGCGTTTGTTCACCACAAAGCCTCCATGGCATGAGCAGGGCCTTAATTTAAGGCAATGAATGTAGTTCATAGTAACATCAGTATAACAAATCAGTAACTCAATAAAAAGTAGTTGCTTTAACTAAATTCAAGATATTTTAGATCGGGAGATGCTAATTACTTGATATTGTCTTACAATGATTAATACGAGGGTCGTCCAAAATATAGTGGGAATTAAAAAATAACCAATATAGACTTGTGAACAAAACTGTTACATTTTGCATCTATATGCTGTCCACATAATCACCCTTGATATTTAGATACTTATCTTATCACGTGACATTTCTTTTAAATTTCTTGTCATATACCTCTGACACCGTTTGATTCAGATATGTAGTGAAAATTTCACGGATTATGATGCAAGAGACATCTAGAAATTTTGTATCAGTTCTGTCAAGTTTGTCACGTTCACCTCGTTAGATGAATTAATCAAATCAGCCGTGGTGACACACAAGCGTTTACATCAAGGACCCTTCTCCCTCCCCGTATAAAAGGTTGCATACCATCATTCTCAAACTCTTGATTCATCCATAGCGTCATCATCTTAAGTCATTGATTTGATAATGAATTTAACATCATCGAGTACATTTTGAGTCCAGATATCGAATCACAAATCTCACTTCGCACTTGGCGGGATTTTTCTGTTTTCTTGTTTGTTTCAAATGAGCACAGAGACAGCACAGATGATACTAATGCGATTAAATTTACATGAAACAGGACAAGTTACTGAGACTGGCTTACATTGCAGTGGTCAGGTTCATTCATCTGCGCGGGTGCAAAACATTAACGGATAGTTTTCTGCACGACCCTCGCATATGTTTCAACAATGACTTTAGTTACACACCTTAATGCATATAACTAAAGATTGATCAAAATATATAGATATATAAAAGAAACTAAATTCGTCATACAAAAGGTCCTCATGACTTTTAGATGCTAGGTTAGCTAAACTAAATGTAGATAAGTTAGATGTGTTATAATTTAGATGAAAGGGGTCTCATCATTTTCTCTATGTGAACCAAATCAGTCGATTTGCTCATTTAAACTTTTACAACTCATCCGTTGCTATACAAACAGTACTAATGTACACTAAAACTATTAAAGGACCTGAACTAAAGGCTACTTTCTCGTTTTAATAATACTTGCTGACTTGTAGATGACTCAAAAATAGAATGAGCTTTACTAGTTTCTCTTTATTTTCAGCTTGGTTTCTCTCTCTTGGTTTCTTCTGGTTTGCGATCAATAATGCGTGTTGCATCTCACGAAAAACTCATCAAAATCTGAAATTCGTAATTACATTCTACTAAGAATGACTTGAAGATAAAAATTTCAATGTTTCCAAGAAACTTTAAGTTTATTTATAGCATCTGTTCTTTCACGTAGATTATTATCCTTCAAGATTCAGTTCCTCCTAGGTCATGGAGGTGAAGATTGGCACAAGGATGAAAAGGAATTTTCGATTTGTGGTTTGTAGAGGCTATCAGTTTCTTGTGTACTGACATGTCTGAGGGCAATTACCTCAAAAACCCAGCATATGGAAGAAACGAAACATTTCTCCTTCTGGTTTTATCAGGAGTGGCAGTAATTAACAATTGACTGACGAGTCAGAATTTTTTCCTACGTCACGAGATACCAAATAGATAGGATGGCTTTAATCATGGGGACAAACTTTAGGAGATGATTACATAGAAACAGGAAAAAACATATAAAACATATTTCCCACATGAGTCGAAATCCTTTGTTTTTTTAGATACAGGGTTTCCAACTTTGAGTCCAAAATCCACACTGTAAAAACGGTTCCTTGAAACTGCGAAAAAAGTTCTTAACTGTGCACCGGGAAACCAGTTTCTTGGAAATGAGATATCAGCATTGTTATTTAATGGAAAATGAGAACATGCCGGTTTGGAAATAAAATAATGTAAGCATTGTCATGTCTTGTAATCATATTGAATAATAAGTTTCAATTTATTTACTTTTACTTTCACTATTACACTTTTCCTCAACATAAACCAAAAATATGGGATTACATGCGAAGGACAAACATGGCATTGAAGTAACACGGTATTGGACCAGCATGGCATTGGACCAACAGTTTATAGAACCAAAACTGCATAGAACCAACATGGCGTTGGACCAACTCGTTGGACCATACAACGAACCCGGTAAAACACAAATTTTGATAATAATGCAATAATTACTTAACACTAATTTATATAAAAAACACTAGCGTTGATTATCACCGGTGTAAGACTAACGCAGCATAGAACCAGCACCGGTATGAGACCAACACTTCGTAGAACCGGTGTTGGACGAACACGGCTTGAACCAACACGTCCTTCGACCAAAACAGGTTTTTGAACTGGGGTGTTGGTCATACGATAGTTCTTGTTGATTAAGAACCATACGTCCAACACCATATTTTCCAAATATGGTATGTTCTCTTAAAGATTTAAGTGATCGAATATTGACTCATTTAAAGATTGAAGTAATCAAATATTGACTCATTTAAAGATTGAAGTGATCAAATATTGACCCTTTAAAATGTACATGAAGTTCATTTTTTACATTGTAACATCTGTTTGCGTTGCATTTTGTGCATAATATTTCCTGATAAACTCGGACACACTTATTTTTGTATCGAACTTCTTCAGTACACAAATAGAAATGTGACAAGTGACTGTGTTCCTCATATCTCGGTAGGTTAAAACAAAAGACTATCACCGAGAACACACGGGTTTTATCCCGCTCGCTCCAAATTTTTCTTCTTTCCTTGGTTACCAAATCGCTTACTGAAAAACACTAACTTGATTGAAAATGTGTACAAAATGCGTTAAAATAACGATCGAAGATTAAAAGTAATTGAAGGGATCAAACACTGACTCATTTGATGATCAAATATTTACTCATTAAAAGGTTAAAGTGATCAAATATCCATTTAAAATGTACAGGAAGTCTCATCCCCGCTCCCTCAAAATATTGCTTCTTTCTTAGGTTACCAAAGCCGCTTATTGAAACAATCTAACTTGTGTGAAAATGTGTAGAACATTCCTTCAAATAGTGATCGGAGAAGAAAACGTATTGAAGTGATGGAATATTGACTCATTTAAAGATTTGAGTGATGAAATATTGACACTTTAAAAATTAAAGTGATCAAATATTGACTCGTTTAAAGTGAACAGGAAGTTCATTTTTACATTGTAATATATTTTGTGTTAAACGTAAGATTCTCTATATTGAGAAAGTCTGAAAATGCAATATTTTATTTTCCATAAAAAAAATTAAGAGAACAACACCTCAAGCTGTCGCCAGCCAGTCATCAATTTTGTTACTACAAGATTTCCATCATTCTAAATACTTTTGAGCTCTGATTAACCCTTGTTACGTAATATCCAGAAAGTTGACAAGGATTGATTTTTTCCCGTTTGTTTTATCATATCAGAGTCTTTTTTCGTAGCTGTGCACATGCCCAGCGCCGACTTAAGTCGTTCATTTCATCGATTGGCTGTGAAGTTTGTTAATCGATTCCACAACAAGTGGTTTGGGTCAAAGCTTGTCTTCAGTCTTTCGCTTACCGCTGCGTGTTGTGGCCGTTGCTTTTACAATTACAGGGTAGCTGTATGGTTGCCTAGCAACTAAAAACTCGGAACACGTTGCATACTAGTAAGCAAAGAAAAGTTTAGATAACTTTCTGTTTTGAGAAGTAAGTCAACATTTCGGGCTTCCAATGACAAGAACCATGTCATCACTTAGGAAAAAAGACGAGTCCCCAGCCGGGGAGTCACTCTCAGCTAGTTTTAGTCCACGAAGATTCAAACGATCGCCTTCAGAAATGGTAAGTTTTGTCGTTTATAGAATTTGTATTTATTGGTTCCAGTAGTACCCAGGCACGTCGACCAAAATCAATTTCACAGTTGACTTCCTTTTCCATTCTTTGTTTTCCGTTCGCTCCATATGTTCAATTTCTAGCTTCTACTTCAGATTTAATAATTATCTATACACATTATCTTATCTTGTCTTTCACGGCTCCTATATCTATCTATCTATCTATAGGATATATATATATTGGGGCGGATGTGGGTTTATTTAACTCTTTTAATTTACATTTATGGCCTTTAGGAATCTATGGCTCAAACCGGAATAGGGTAAGAGAAAGGATGATGGAAGGGGTTGGCCAGAGATTATTTTACAAGTACGATCTTGGCATTTTCCTGGTGTGACTCAAGAACCCTTAATCAGTATGGTCGGCCGCTGGGATCGAACACAGTACCTCCCTAATGCAAAGCCAAAGCTTTGTGTGAGTGCGTTGTGTATGTATGTGCGTACAACTTGTACGTATATTTACAAATACATTTTATTTTGTTGAAAATGTTCTATGAATATACCAGATTAGTGCTCGATATATTACCTCGTGCACTGTAAAAGATGGTTTCTTAAAATTGAGAAAATATATTCTTAACCGTGCTATGAGAAACAATTTTCTTAGAAATGAGATATCAGCATTCTCATTTAATGGAAAATTAGAACATGCCGGTTTGGAACTAAGATCAGTGATCTTATTTCCAAACCAACATGCTCTCTTTTTGAACTAAATGAGAATGCTGATATCTCATTCCTAAGAAACTTGTATCTCAATGCACAGAAAAGAGCTATTATTACAATTTTAAGAAACCGTTTTGTACTGTGTGTAGTGTGTCATAATATAACAGAGTCAGGACTCTTTTGATTTAGACTTGATCTGATTTATTCGATTTTTTGTCGGAACACTCTTAGAAGGGTTAGTACCATTTACAAATGACATGAGGGAGAAAGAAATGTGCGAAGTAAAGAAGGATGTGGGAGGGAAGCCGAAAATGTTAGTTTTAAGGTACCACCCCGGTATTCCAAAAACTCTGGGAGAACTTCAGTGAGGATGGTTGGTCGCTGGGTGCGAACCCATGACCTTCTGAAAGCCAAGCCAACCCTCTACAAACTGGGCCACGGCTGCTCTTAGGTGAGTTATCTTAATATTAGGGTAAATACAATTCTTTATTAGAGAAAATTTATTTTTTGGTCATTATAAACTTCACTTACTGCAATACATATAATAAACTTCGCAAGATAATGAATGTTGTATCAAACTTATGAACCAAAAAACCAGAATCTACACGTAACTGTAGTATTTGTAACAGTAAACTTCGGAAAAGAAAAATTTTAAGTTAATGTTTATACTAAATGTTTAATTAAATGTGGGAAATAATATAAAAAAATACAACATAATATTACATAATAATATTTTGTAGACATTTATTTTTGAATAAAATATTATTATGTATTAATAAAGCTTCGTCAGAGACGAGGAACAATATCCATTACGGACACATCTTAGTTTAATCACAATGTTTAAAACAGTACGGCCATGTGAATATTTGTTTGTATTATTGAATGTTACTTTTATCAATAGTCAGGACAAAACTTGGATAGAGTTTTATTTTATGATCTCAAAGTTAAGTTAAATCAAGACCTACGTTTCATAACTTTTCTTAATTTTGGAATATTCTTCCATTTGATTGTAAAGATTTTGTAAGTCAATCATACTGGAAGGAAGTTTACCTGATGCTTTGGTACACAGCAAAAATTGAGGAGTTTGATGGAATAAGGGCGTAAGTCTGAAATAGGCATTTTGAGAAAAAATATGTTGAAAATTAAGTAGTGTTTTTCTTACATAAAACAGCAAAAAATGTGGAATTTTCTCATTGTCTTTAGTAAATAACATGCTAAAGAAGCGAAATGTACATTTAGAACGTTTAATTCAGCTTTTGTTTTAGAACTATTTGTCTAAATGCGAGGGATGGTTTACGCCCATTTTCCATCAAACCACTAGCATGACAATTTTTATTTAAATTAAAAGTTTCGTTTCTCTTATAAATAATTAATAATTGAGTAAAATATGGTTTTGTATTGACTGTTAGAATCTTAAACTAAATATTAAGAGAAAAGATAACAAGAATGCAACTTCAAACTCTTCTTAGTTCATTCTTTCTTTTGGTCACTCTCACTGTCATGTGAAAGGCCTTCACCTTCAGCACTTTCTTCTTGGTTTTGTGGGACGCACTGGGACAAATTTGCTCATAGTAAGGCACACAGCTTTACTTTAGCTTTTGGAAGAAAAATACAGTTTTTTGGAGGGAAACACACCACATTAACAACTGCTACGTGTTAATATGCTTTCAGGATACAATGTTTTGACTGGTGTCGCACCTGATTCAAACAGCTGCCCTGACCTCTAGAATCTAGATATTGAATTAAAATTTTGACAGAGGGTTATTCAAGCATGATAGAAGCTATTATTTTATTTAATGGGAAAAGGGCGTAACCTCTCTTACGCTCTTACTCCATCAAACTCCTCAATTGTTTCTTACAACTGAGAAATAAGTTCTTATCTGTACACCGAGAAACCATTTTCTTAGAAATAAGATATCAGCGATCTCATTTAATTGAAAATGAGAAGATGAAGCTTTGGAAATAAGATTACTAATCTTATTTCCAAACAGGTATGCTGCCATTATAAATTAAATTAGAACGCTGACATCTCATTTCTAAGAAAATTCTTTCTTAGTGCACAGATAAGAACTTCTTTTCTCAATTTTAAGAAGTGGAACAAAATCATCATAATTACATGTTGTTACATGGGTTTTGTGTAGGAAACAAGTCGCAATTAGATACAATATAATTAGTCGCTGCGCTTACTACACTGTAAAACATAATAGGCTATATCATGCTTGTTGTATACACCCTAACAGAGAATCTTAACTTTGTTCTCAAGAAATGAGGAGAAAACAGCCAAAAGCACAATCATAAATTTTTGTGATAATAAAGTTTCGTTCTTTTTAAGGCCTTAATGAAGAGCTGTAGTGATTTATACAAAATAATTTTATGACGGAAGTACATATTACGATGAGATAAGCACATCTATTACAAAATTACTTTGTATTATTTGATGCAGCTCTTCATTTAGGTCTAAAAACGAACAAAACTTTTTTTTATCTAAAAATGGACTTGTGTGCTTTTGCTTGTTTACTCCTGAAATGTAACTTATGTGTTTAAGAAGAGTGCGGAGCTTATCGTTTCTTTGTTTTATCTGAGGGTGTATTTTTAATGCTTATTGCGCACTACAGTTTTCACGATGACTTGTTTAAAACTCCTGTTTTCCTTAACTATAAAATATTCCAAACACTTCCTGATTATACTGTGTTGACTATATGTCCTGATAAAGATTGAATTGAATTAAACTTTATTTATAGTCTTTAGGTATCTCATCCTCAGACCGAGATAGGGTGAGGAAATAATATTTAGAAGGAAATCGACCAGGGTCTAGTTTGTAGGTACCATCCCGGAATTTGCCTTGTGTGACTGAGGAAAACACTGATAAAACTTCATTCATGATAGTCGGCCGCTGGTATTATTCCCAGGACCGTCCGACTGGTAAGACAACGCTCTGACAAACTAAGTTACGGCCGCTCCATCCCTGATAAACACATTTACTTACTAACATTTACACACTTTTTATCTTACTCACATTTGGATCGAAAGGCGAGTGAAGAATTTTGTGTTTTTCGCAGCTAACTTGTTTAAAAAATAAGCTGCAGCTAAGACAACTTGCTCCTTCCTTTTTCAAAGTTATTTCCTAGCTTATAAAAAGGGCTTCTTAATACAATTTAGCTTACCACAAGCTGTATAAAAGTTATGTTTATCATTTTTCTACACTCATTTTGTGGATTTGGGGGATAAATATATATTAACAAAATATACAAGAAATCTGTAAAAGAAAAAATCTTCTAAACTGGTAATAAGGAAAGAATAGAGCTCTATCTTTCGTTTTACCCGCTTACCAACAAGAAGGAAGAGCAGTTGCATTGGACACTTAATTATACGTCATACACACCGTTGCCAATTATTAATTCATCAGTGGGGTGCGTTGTAGTAAGTCGAATGAGAAAGCTGTCTTCCCTGCTTGAACATCATCAAAAAAACAGAATGGACAGAAAGAGTTAATGGGAGACAGTTGGTAGTACTATTGAACAGAAGGCGTGCTCACTGCTGACACACAGAAGGGGGAGGAAAGATGGCAACGTCGTAACCACGACTCTTCCCTTCCCGTTATTCAAGCCTATAGTTTCGTCCCTAATACATTCTTTCCTTATTAGTACAATAAAAATTACTTAATATTGTCTCATTTTTGCTTATCCTGTAGAAATGTTACGTTAGCGTGCTATCAGAACACTGCTTATAAGACCTCTGGACATTTCAAATGCACGTAAGTGATCTAAACTTGACTCACTGGAGGTGTGTTGCCCTGAGCTAGAGTTGTCTAAAGGCCATAAATAAATTCAATAACTTTATTTAGAGCAAAAGGTCTTATAAATCTTAAATAAAGTGTTCTTTTTTAGAGTGTGAAAACTAATCAACGGATTTTTAAACCATTGTAATGCTTTTTTTGTGTAGTTACGGTGAAGCAAGTGGGGCAAAGCCTGGTCGGGACACTCTGCGAATTTGCAGCCGCCAGGATCCAGCAGTGATCATCCCATTTAGATGATCTATCTGTCGTTGAAACAGTTTCGTCAAGATCTTTCGAACAATACCTAAACTACCTTCGTAGTCCTAGAAGCTGCTGAGTTGAGAGTTGTCGACGGACGGACGGACAGAGTTTATCTATGCAGCTTTGACCTCGTCTTGAATTGAACTTTCAAAATGGCATCTCAACCACCTTCTTAACCATAGTAGTTATTGAGTTAGTAGTTCCAGAGTTAAAAATTATCAACAGACGGACGGACGTACGGACATAGATGGTATATGCGACTTTGAATTCGTCTTGCAAAGGCATATCCAACAACACCTCAACCACCTTCCTTGCCCTAGTAGTGGTTGAGTTGTAAATTGTCGACAGACAGACGGACGGAAGGACAGATTGGTGATATGTTGCTTCCTACACAGTAAAAAATAGCTGTGTTAATTCAACACAATGTGGTGTCCCAGCGTGACTACCACTTTTGTGTGTTAAATCAACACAACACACGGTGTTGATTTCGGTACTGAGAGAAAAAAAAATTATGGCTTCAGCTAGATTTGAACATGGGTTGCTCAGTTAGAAGTCGAGCGTCTTATCGACTTTGCTAAATCGTCAGATAGAAAAATCAGTAGATTGAAACAGTATAAAGGATAAAAAGAATGTTGCTGAATCCCAAACACAAAGAAAGTTACTCTCACGACTTAAGCCATGATTTAATCACTTTTCCATTGGTCAATTAGGGATTAGAATTCCCATTTATTGAGAATATGTTCCATTTCTATGAAAGCAAGCGCAGCATTTGACATGTTGTTACGATAAGAAAGCAGTAATGCTGCTCAAGTGTTTGGCTTTCGCCATCTTGCTTGCTTTCATAGAAACAGAATAATCTCAATGAATGGGAATTCTGGTGCTTAATTGACAAATAGGAAGAGATTAAACCATGGGATAAGTCGTGCAAGTAACTTAGTTTGTTTTGGGGGCTCAGCAACATATATTTGATCCCATATACTGTTTAAATCTATAGTGTAGCTGTTTAATTCAAATGTTGTGCACTAAATATCGTTTGCATCTAGTGCATTTTCTGTCTCACGATGTAGCCAAGTCGGTAAGACACTTTACTTCTAACTATCCAACCCATGTTCAAATCGTGTGTTGTGTTGATTTAACATACAAAAGTGGTAGTCACGCTGGGACACCGCATTGTGTTGAGTTAACACAGCTATTTTTTGCAGTGTAGCTTTTGTTGCTGAGCCCTAAAAGCATGGAAGTTTTAGGTACTATAAGATTAAGTCTAGAACCTTCACATTATACAGTATTCACACTACCAGTAGAATATCAGGCATAGTCGGTTTTATTATATAACAATATTGGAGTCTCCAAATCTATATGTGAAACGGAAATGAATGTAGAAAAGTAATAGTAACTATCCAGCTTATGAAGTCATACGAGTATAAGTTCGATAGAACTTGAGAACTGAATATATCATTCGCATGTTCTGTACTATAAACAATCGATATTATTCCTCTAAACGCCTAATCACGTTTTTTATTTGAACTGTGATAGATAAACCAAAAAAAGTCCGTACTTTCTCACCACCGCAAATATCACCCCAAGTAAACCCATCAGGTATGTTTAGCCAACGAGTAAATGGAGTCAAGTTGCGTGATCTGACGTCACGGGTGGGCTATCATATAAAAATTTCTTGCAATATTTCAGTTTCGCAAGATTCCTTATGTTTCATAGAAGAAATGTTATTTAAGAATGAATAATGACCCTAATTCATTTACTTGGTATTGGTATATACAGTCACTTACAATAATAAGTGGAGGTTGAAGTCGTAAGAAATACTTGTTCTTTCCTCCGCAGAATTGTCTCAGTGTATGCCTAATGGTTAGACAACCAAATTGACAGTACAAATATGCGCCAAAACATGACATTACAGGATATACCACCATTTGGAGCAAAAAGTTTGAATCCTTCACCATCATTTAGAGAACCACGAGATAGATAGGCAGAAATCCCATTCTTGTCTTGTTCAAACACACA
>JAGDQP010046148.1:0-15396 GCA_022664845.1 Lepisma saccharinum
TTTTCATGCGGTCGAATGTAGAGTCTATTACGTAACTAGCAAGTAATCATATGTCGGTTTCAAATATTCTACGCTATATGATATTGCTCTAGCAATATTACAAAATCGGGTCTTAAACTTACGTAGCACCTGTTATTTTCCCCAGTACATGTACTTTATTATTACAATAATACTCATCATATGAACTCAAACAGCATTTCTTTGATTGCAAATACATATTGAGGCTGCCTATCTTCCTAATTATACAATGTATGCAAATGCTACACTTATTTCACGTAATCAACGTTTATTTTAGAGATATAACATAACCGATCGTGGTTGTCGCTTGCTTTATTTCATAATTCATCAAATAATATCTTACTTTTATTCTAAACTTCCATCTTTTTCTCTCTCATATTCTTTTCTTCTGAAAGTCATTCATGAAATAGAGGAAGATTATTGTATATGACCATGTTGTGTCAAATGGGGTCCAGGTATATATATATATATATATGTCTAACCATTCAAGATCATGGTTACATTGAAAGATCTGATTCCGTATTCAAATATGCATCCTCGAAGCCGTAACATTAACATAAACATGTTTTCTTCATTAGAGAATTCTCTCTCTGTGATTAATGTTAGGTTACCACACCCACACAAGGCGGCAACGATATATCAAGGGCCTTGAGTTCATTCATTATCATGTTATCTTCCTCAATGAGTCCTTGTTTTAAGAGACCAAGACATACTTAAAGTAATTTGCATCTCAAAGACATTTAACGCCTACCTTTTTTACACCTTACTACTAGTTAATTATATTTCTCATTCCTCCTTAAGAGGGAAGGGGAAATAAAAAGACAAAACTAAAAAGAGATGAGAAAGATAGGAGGGGAAAAGCAGGTAATTAAAATTAGCAACGCAAAATGGCTAAGGATCTCATCTTGTTGTGTTTCTTCTTTTCTTGCTTCTTTTTTCGTAATACTTCTTTTTTCTTTACCCTTTTTCGTCTACCTGGAAATAAGGAAGAAGAAGAAGGCATGCATAATTAGACCACATATGATTTTACAGCATCGACGGCTGTCGAAACGAAGGGTTCGGTGTTCAAATCGAGAGACAGTTACTAAGCAAATCAAATTTGACATTCATACAGGGCTGAATGTATCTATAAAGCTTAAATAGTGTATGCACTATGTATATTGAGTATAGAGCGAGTTCCTTATTCATAATGTAACATAATTTCTTACAATTTTTACAGTTTATGCTGTTTTGATCATAATTGTCGAATATCCTAAATATTAACAGAATATCGTATGTAATCTTTCTATTTCTATAGAGTTTCATTGTATATTATGTAGAGGGTAGTTGTAGTGTTGCACTAATACTCCGTATTATCGGAAACCTTAACAAAATTGAAGCCGAAAGCACTCAATGGTGCCAATACTTGTTAAAAGAACCATAAAAAGTAACTAGATTGTAAATGATAATTTATCATATTATTTTCCTCGGTCACTGCATAGCATATACACTATATGAACAAAAAGTGGTACCATGTTAATCATTGATCGTTACATATTGTTACTATTCCCTTCATTACGTAGAATACACATATACACATGCCCGTTGTATATGGACAATAGTGCCTACCATGCTGAACATGGATTGTTTATCGTATTGCTATCATTGGAGGCATTTAATAAATCGTAATTACTATAATAATCGTAATTTTAAGGTACTCGATCGATAAAAATACTAATTTCATATAGTAGTACCACCTCCTTCTACCGTATGTTCTACAAATGGCAGGGGGAAGGGGAGCAAAAGTCCTAAGGAGGCTATATCCGCTACTTTCCACCCAAGAAATCCTGAGGATTGCACGGGTCTATAAAGAACAAGAAAGGTATAATGTTTGAGGTAAAATCAAGCTACTTGTAGGATGGCAACAGACCTAAATTTACGCAATATAGTGTAAGTAAACGTGTAAAAAACGACCGAACTTATGGAACACCTACTTTTTGGGGGCAATTCATGCTAGTATGGTTGAAGTATTATAGAAGGAACAAAAAATTGGTTCGTTATTTCGGAGTTTTACTGCATTTTTGTGTAAGTATTCTAGTACTATACTACTTTGCATATTATACACTCTACACTCAACTAAATTATGCCTCCCCGCTTTGTCCAACTTTTCCCTACATACAGCCTAAATAGAACAGATAGCGTACTGACGGTGAAGAAAAGCAGACTGATAACTAATATTTATTTATTTTGAACAAAAACATGTAACGGTGAAATAACCTTTAGCTATACTGTTAAATTTCTTCCACTTTTTGGATAATTTCTGAATTAGTAATATTCAAGAAGAGACTCTCATTAGCAACATAATTTAGATGTGTAAAATTCTGTTCTCACTAGAATAAGGTCCAACTAAATTACGTAACCTTCAATGCATTTTATTTATTTATTTAGAACACAACAGGAGAACCTAATTACAATGTTCCATATTTTCGATTACTGTCACCGCTAGGAGTACAATCAACATACAGTATTTTTTTACAATGTTATGAATTTGTTTAAGATTGATTTAAGATAGATTGATGCAATCTATTCTATTTGTAAACACTTTGTATAGAAAAATCATTTCATGAAGAGTACGTCTGTTCCCAAGACTCATCATGTTAAAGTTTGTTTTTAATATTGTTTTGTTATCAGTTCTCGGATAAACGCCTGTTTCTTTGTATACCAGGAATCTTAGGAATTTTGCTTGGATTTTTTCCAGTTTGTCTGAGATATGTGCAGTACTTGGATTCCAGATAATGGTAGCGTATTCAATTTTTTATCATACATATGTTTGAAATAGACATATGAGAGTTTCTGTCTTCCTGAAATGCTTTCCCATTCTTCTTATTAATCCCAGATTTCTATACGCTTCGTTAACAACTTTGTCTACATGAACGTCAAAAAGCAATTTGGAATCAATTATTATACGTAGATACTTTATTGTTTTGGGGTATGGTAGAGGCGTGTTATTAATTTTATATTTGAAATGCACGGCTGTCTGACGTCTCGTAAATGACATTACATTACATTTGTGAACATTAATTTCAAGTGAGTTATTGCTACACCATTTAACTATTTCGTTTATGTCAAGCTGTAGATTTTCACAATCGTTCATTGAATTGATAGTAAAGTAAATTTTTAAGTCGTCAGCAAATAAAAGTTTGTTAGGTGTTTTGATACATGCAGGGAGATCATTAATGAACAATAAAAATAATAGCGGTCCTAGGTTCGACCCTTGAGGCACTCCGGAAGATACAGGATTTTCTTTGGATATTCCACCTTTGTAAACAACATATTGTTTACGATCATTAAAATAAGACTCAAATAACTTAACCAGACCTGGGGAAAAATAAAATTGCCTAAGTTTTTCCGTAAGAATGCAATAATTTACTGTGTCAAATGCCTTAGCAAAGTCTGTGTATATTACATGAACTTGTTGGCCCTGGTCTAAGGTTGAAGCTATGTGGTCAGTAATGAGGCAAAGATTCGTTACAGTTGACCTGCAACTGAGGAAACCATGTTGAAATTCTGATCTTGATGGTCTGACATGAATACTGATTTTTTTGTACAATATTGATTCAAATACTTTAGCAAATGTGCATAATATGGCAATTGGCCTATAATTTTTTATTTCGGATTTGCTATATTGCCTTTAGGTATGGGACAAATTTTTGTTGTTTTCCATTTATCCGGAAACACATTACAAGTGATTATTAGGTTAAAAATGGTATAAAGTGGTGCCAATAGGAGCTCTTCGCAGCCCTTTACTATATATTGCGGAATATCATCAGGGCCTGTACTTCCTTTTGATTTTAACTTTTTTATTGCATGTTGTACTTCTCGCATTTCAATATGTGAGACCTCAAGTTGATCTAGTTTATCGCTCAGTTTAAGCGTTTCAGTTTGCTTGTAATTACCCTGTGTATGTTCTTTCTTGTAGACACTTTGAAAATACTCAGCAAAGGAATTCACAATCTCGTTGTCGGTCTCTAACATCCGGCCATTATATATTAGTGTATTACCATTTAAATGACGAGTCTTATGTTGCATGAAGTCTCAAAATTGAGCTAGATTGGTTTCAATTGCAGATTCAGACAAGTTTATATAATTATTGTGCGCAGTTTTGATTTCATGCTTTACCTCCGCTCTTAATTTACAAAATTCTTGATAATGATAATGAGAATTACCTCCATTAGCTTTGTACTTTTTGTGGTGATACGCCTTTCTTTTAATTTTCTTTATTATATCTGCATTAAACCAGCACGGATAATTCCGATTTGAGTGGTTTTTTTAGGGACACGTTTATTAAATATTTCAAATATGATATCATAGAAGTGGTCAACTGCCACGTTTACATCAGAATGTTTATTAGGAACATGCCAGTTTGTCTGCTTAAACTCATAATAAATTTGCATAAAGTTGGCCTTCCTATAGTTAAATCCTGATACCTTGCTCTGTATTTTCGCCGTTTGTCTACTTTTTTTTTATATTTATGTATAAAGCAGGATGATATACAGTACATCTTCCTTTACTAAAGGGGAGATTTCTTTGTTTACGGTAACGGAGTGTAAATTGGTGAGTACTAAATCTAATGTTCTTCCGTAATTATTAACTACATCATTGATTGAGTGTAATTCATAAAGTGACATGACATTGTGTAGGCTTTTATACTTATTATTTGCTACGGTGAAATTGAATTCGCTACCATTTACATCTGATAGATTAAAGTCCCCAAGTACGTGAATGGAGCAACCCGGTAAACACTTTGTCTCATTGAATTGAAACACCTTATCATATACCTGGGTAGCAGAGTTAGGAAGAAAGTATAATACACAGAGATAAAAACTTATTGTTTGATATGAAATTTTTGCTAACACACAGTCTATCCCCAGTTCAGAGCAGTCTATCAAGTTCACTTTGAATTTGTTCTTGTTTACTCCTAGTAATGTTCCTCCCCCCCTCTGCTTGCCACATAACTCTGTTCTCCTGTCGCACCTGAATACACAATATCTATCAGCAAAAAGGCAGATGGGAAAATCGTAATGTTTATACACAAAGTAAATTCCAGAGTAAATAGACTAGCAGACTCAAGTACAATGTGAAGAAACACCAAAGATTCTCACAGACGTGAAATAGATCTTTACACCTCAAGACTCAGCTGCAAACAGACGGATTAATGCAGTGAGTGCTCAATATATTATTCAAGCGCGGACCCAAGCGAAAACTATCTTACAAGGGTACCAAGAGATGGAGTGAAGCACGAGGTGGAATGAAACATGCGCACAACAAATGGGCAGTACCTTCCATTATTTCCCTAAATTAAAAACTCTATCGTTATAAAAAAATATAATTACACAAACAATGTCTTATACATCTTTTTAAAACATACACGTAACAACTAACGAACGCTTCACGACAACACCACAAGTCATCTTCCGTCAAGCTTCCATGTTCCAGCTCCCAAAATTTCAAATACATTTTAGTGTTAAGTTATGTTTCTCACCTCCCATCTTGCACGACATAACTGTAACACTATGAAGACAGCACTGCATACATCTAGTAGTATAGTACTGGAATACGTACCGATTTAAATGTTGCTAATTTTGAATAACAAAAATAGTTTGTTACCTTGGGGATAAAATGCTGGAAACACTGTATTAGAGATAGAACGAAAATAGTGTTCTACGGAGTATTCCATTATTATGGAGTATTATGTGCGACTTTGTCCGCAGTGTGGGGTAAAAATCGATACACGTAACAGAAAAACAAAACATGTGTGTGGGGAACATTATTGTAAACTGTGTAACATTCACGTTGATGAAACATTCCTGTTTGGTTTAACCAAGCAAACCAAAACGAGTTGAAAATTTCCTGTATATTATTTTTCACGAAAAGACTATTATTAGACGCGGATGAAAATGGTGAATGTGAACACGTACCAAACTTAATGTGTGCATCTCAGCGGTGCCATCAGTGTAAGGATATGAAAGAAAATTATACGTGTAGTGTCTGTGGTAACGCTGTAAGTCAGCGAGATTTTGTACTTTATAATATGGAAACATTTGTAAATCATGTCCTAGAGTAGGGCCCTAGGTTTCAAAAAGGGCTTTCACACAATGTGTCTGGTTTCGATACATTAATAGTAGTACGATGTCAATGGAAAAAAAATTGACACAACATATTATTGCAAAAGGACAAAAGATTATTCAATTAAAGGTAAATAATATCATTATCCGTAATACATATTTGCTAATGAAGGTTAAATTATCCAAATTACCAGCAAAGATGAGGTTACAGGAAAGTCTAAAGAAAGGATACTTCTTGTATCTCTGTAACACTCCTAAATATCATATTATGTTGGGCTTTAGCCTGACTTGAGTATTTTCATATTGACTCCAGATTTGACGATAAACGGAATGAAGTTCTTGCCTGGCAAAAGGAATATGTTAAAAGTTAAAACACTTTTTTTAGAAAGAATTCTTGGACTATTGTAAGAATGCCGTTTTAATTTTGGCACATGCAATTGATTCCGTTATCAAACCATATCGACGAAGAAACAGGTGAGATATAATGTTTCTTACAAACAAGCACTATCTCTTCGTGCGCAATGGAGTGCTTTCCTTCACGTTATCTTAATGAAAACACTATTCCAATTATCCCTCCTATAGATTTCCAGCATCGTGACCAACAAAGTAAAACTCCAAAACAATGATTGAAATATATGGAATATAAGAATATCGTTACATATGGTAAACATCAGAAATAGAAAGTGAAGTTCAACTTAAGCGGTTAAAACTGGATGGTTGTGATAGGAAAACTCGTACTGGCTTATGGTTGCTACTCGTAATTACTCGTAATTCTATGGTTGCTACTGGTACGGACATACATGCATCACGCAACTTCGTCGTCACCCCGTTGAAGATGAGGGATATTCTTTGGAAGATCGGTATAAGGCGACACTCGCGAGTGAAAAATGTTTGAAAAACAGTTCTAAAATTAAAAGTTGTATCCATCTGAGAATGTGAGTGGAATGAGATGGTTCAAACATCTCCTAAAATTCAAAGATTTATAGGAAATGAGTGTTGTGAAATGCAAGATCCCTTACGTCCTCAAGATGCCTTTAAAGGAGGATGCACCGAATATTTTCGCGCTTTATATGAATGGATTAAAAACGAATACTTAGCATACCTGGACGTAACTTCCCTTTATCCATTTGGGATATCCAAGAAACAAATGCCAATAGGAAAAATTAAATTTCATAAAGGCTAGAACATGACTGATCTATAGATTGGTTCACTGCAAAGTACGTGCGAATAAAGATCTTGCTTTACCCGTTTTGCCATATAATGCACATAAATGTCTCGTCTTTGGTTTGTGTAGGTCTTGTATGGAGGACTTGAATAATGGAGAATGTACACATAAGGAAGAAGAACGTGCAATCAAAGGAATATTTTGTCCTCCTGAACTTCATTTGGAGTTAGAAATAGGATATTTCATTCTTAAAACTTGCGAAATCTGGGAAATACAAATGAGTGAGAGACTCTTCAAACCGTAGTCGATAGTTTGCTAAAAATGAAACAAGAAGGCACTGAGTGTCCAGATAATTGTACTACAAGAGAGGAAAAGCAACAATATATGAGCAGCATGAAAGTATTCAACTTGAGTATAATATAATCCAACATAATCCGGGGTTGAAACATTTTTCTAAGATAGTTCTGAATTCATTATTTGAAAATGGGGAGAAATATGTGATCTTCCACAAACCCGCATTGTTACTGATCGAAAAAGCACCCTGGAAATTCTACGTTCTCCTCACTTGGAAGTTCAATATGTGATTCCTATATGGCAAAGCGAATTATATGTAACGTATAAAGACTGAAAATGAAAATTTGCTTCACGCTTTTACCAATGTATGAGTAGCAGCTTCTATATCCTCGTGGGCCAGGGGCTGTTTATATGCATTACAAGACTGTTGGTATGGAGCGTCTCATTTATTGTGACACGGTGAAAATATGAATCATTATTACTACGTACTGGGAATTACATAGAAGAATTGACCAATAAAATAGAATACGGTTCGAAGATGCAAAGCTATATCGGATTAGGTCCAAAAAATTTAAATTTTGCTGAAAAGAATCTTCCTACTAGTGAAGTGATGTTTGTTTATAAAGTTATTGGTATCACTTTGAATTATCGAACAAAAAGGATGATCACTATTACAATTGCGTTACGGAAAGTTATTATAGAAGTCAAATCTTTAGTTCTTACAATAATTTACGCAAATAAGGTTACAAAAACGTTTCCAAAGGACAGTGGAAAACACACCAAATGATGGAAAAGGTGTTCAAGTTACAAAGTGTACATTTGTCAACCAAACTTTTTTAAAATTATGAAACATTATTTGTTGCGAGGGAAAGAATTTTTTTTGTAAAAGTAAAAACTAAAACACTTTTTTATGAAAAGGTTTTTGTAAAAGTAAAAACTAATTTTTTTGTTACGGAAATTGTTTGTAACATTTAATGTAAAACTTGATTTTTTGTTACGAAAACTTCTTGTAAAAATGAAAACTAATTTTTTGTTACGAAAAGTCTCTGTGTAAACACTGTTGTAAAAACTTTTTTTGTTACGAAAACTTTTTGTAAAACTAAAACTAATTTATTTCTGATGCCAACTTTTTGTGAAAATATTTTGTTATGAAGACTTTTTGTATGTTTTTGTAAGAGTAATAACTAAAACTGTTTTGCGAAAACGTTTTGTAAAAAACTTTTTTGTAAAAGTAAAACAATTTTTTTCTTATAAGGATTTTTTGGGAAAGACCAATACTTTTTTCAAGTTTAAACACAAATCTATTTTGCAAGTCTTATTTAATAGTTATGTAAAATATTGACTTGCAAGGTATAGTTGTTAACATAGTTTAAAATAAATGGAAAATCAGAATGGTTATTAACTATTTATAATAACATTGGTTTTCATTGTACAGGAGAAATATTTATTATACTTCCTGATGTCTTACTATTTTGTATTTGCTGTATCCAAGTACAATATTTATATTACTTGATTTTATTACAACACTGTTTAACTTATATGGAAACACATCACTGTTCAATACTTTGTAAAAACTCTGTAATGACAATATTTTTGTATCACTTGGAAATATTTGTATATATGCTACTTATGCACAAATAAAAGTTCCTTGTTAGCACAAATCGTTTGTTTTATTCCAATACAACCACTACTACAAGTGTATATTCAAACTTAGAACAAGAGACATTCCTGGTTAGTACAAGTCCATTGATGTAGGGTATCTTTCATCCACAAGTTTAAGCGGACACTGTATCTAGATTCCGAGTCTGTTATCATCTTGTAAGTTGTAAGAAAATTATCTTCCACATCAATAGAATCGGTGTGAGATTCAACAAATAACGTGTATATTTGGTTGCAAACAAAGGGGCTTATTAATACGTCCAATATCCATTCTATAACAATTTCACTGCTTAAGTCTATACACTCATAGTCCGATTCAAAAGGAATGTCGTGAAAGGACTGGTCGCAAGGCATACTGAAAGAAGTTGTCCATTCTTCTAGACTTGCCAGCACACACTCAAGAGTCACCTCTGTAAAGATGCTCTCACAGCTATCAATTGTTCCCTGGTTCAACTGCAGCAGACTAAGTCGAAGTTCAATTCTATGCGCAATTTATTGGTTTCGACAACTAATCAGATTATTTTAATTCAAATAACGTCATTATCGATATCAGCTGTGTTTGTGGTCTTCTGAGAGGGGTAATTGTTTAAAGGATGTATTAAATTATTAGTCTTTCTGCCTATTAGTAATCCACAACTCGAGTGTATTATAGGTGACTAATTTTTGTAAAATTTCGGAGTCAATAAATTCGCCTTTGGATACTTTAGATCAAGTCCAACATTAATTTTGCAGTCCGTATCCTATGAGGTTTGCAACCTATACTTACTAGTAACTGAAATTGGCTCTGGAGATGTAGTCTAAAATTGTGTATGTATGACTATAAAAGGAATAAGAAAACTAGGTAACATCATTTATTAAATTATTCCAAGATGACAACACTGTTTATCTTTAGATGTCAACAGTAGACGCCATTGAGTTACTGTACTGTTCCTACATGCGAAATAACATATAGACTTTAAAGAATGGAATATTAATTAAATTAATCCAAGTTGGCAATACTGTTGATCTTAAGTTGGCACACTTGGTCACCATTACTGACATATTGTTAGTTGTTCTGTAAAAAGTCAATGTATATAAACAACTTGTTTCATAGTTGCCTACATGCCATAATTAGCATGTACAGCTATAAAAAATTAATACTTACCAAGTCTCCTAACTTTCGCCTTAACTAATAATTTAAGTTCAAAATGCATACCAATTCTAAAATATATAATTTCGGTCTACTTCAAAAATATATAAGTGGAAAATAAAATACTCCATCTCAAAATCTCAGCTAATAATGCCTAAAGGTAAATATCAGTGTCATTCATATTACCCTAATATTGGCTAAAAGCGGATGAATGCCAATATCCGTTCTCTAGATAATCCCAGATTGGTAGTGTCACACTGTCTCCCAACCAAAATCTGATAGACAGTTTTCTGGCTGTTTTCGAAAGTAGAAAAACATGGAGACATCATCTTAAAGGTTGACGGTTAAGAAGGAAGAACATGGTTACTTCACTTCTTAACAAGATACTTACATTGGCCGACCCCATTATCTACTGATGACCATGTTTAACTTGTAATTAGAGGGGTTTAGGGGTCATTTTGTGGTAAGTGGTTTTGAATTTAAATAAAACTGTTGGTCTCGTCCTTACAGATTTACCAACGCAATGGAAAAATGCAGAAGAATCACACAACTACATGCGTGTTATAGGTATAAGTACATGTATGTTATAACATTCTACGTGGAAAACGCCTCACAGATTAAAAGCAATCAAGACATCCATGCTAGGAATAAGTTTAAGGGATTCAAAAGTGCAAACAGTAAGTCTGAGACATACCAAAGACACACCTACATAACATATAAGATTCAATAAAAACCAAGAAAACACCTGGATGCATGTTAGGAATAACTAGAAAGAGAAGATAAACGTGTATGCAAATTAGTAGAATGTTAAGTCCGACACATACCTGTATAAGACATTAGTTGTCCTAGGCAACAAAAGATATCTTGGAAATTCAGTAATGCAACTTACACATAACAAGGAGTAATATCTGATTTTATTCAAAGACGGAAAACATTTTGTCCGACTCCTACCCGAACCAACATCTACATAAGATATTAGATTCTCTCTGGGAACGATACAGATGTTGGGGGACGCATAGGTGCATGCTAACCATAACTAGAAGGACCTCTGATTGGATTAAACGTTTTGAAATGTAAAGTTCATTATATAAGTCTAGAATCCACTCCATAAGACATTAGATTCCTTAGGGAGACGATGCAGATCTTGAAAAATCAGAAGGCGCAAGTTAGCCATAACTAGCAGGATATACGATTGGATTTTATGCTGTCAAATGTAGAGGCCATTACGTAACTAGCAAGTAATCAGATGTCGCTTTCAAATATTCCACGCTATAGGATATTGTTCTAGCAATATTAGGAAATCGGGTCTTAAACTTACGTAGCACCTGTTTTTTTCAGTACGTGTACTTTATTATTACAATAATACTCATCATAGCAATTCAAACAGCATTTCTTTGATAGTACATATTTATTGAGGTTGCCTATCTTCCTAATTATACAATGTATGCATATGCTACACTTTTTTCACGTAATCAACGTTTATTTTATAGATATAACATAACCGATCGTACTTCATAGTTGTCGCTTAATTTATTTCATAATTCATCAAATAATATTTTACTTTTATTTCAAATTTCCACCTTTTTCTCTCTCATATTCTCTTTTCTTCTAAAAGTAATTCATGAAATAGAGGAAGACTATTGTATATGAACTTGTTGGGTCAAAAGGATTACAGGTATATATGTCCATCTATTCAAGATCATGGTTACATAGAAAGATCTGTTTCTGTATTCAAATATGCATCCTCGAAGCCGTAACATTAACATAAACATGTTTACTTCATTAGAGAGTTCTATCTGTGATTAATGTTAGGTTACCACACCCACACAAGGCGGCAACGATATATCAAGGGCCTTGAGTTCATTTATTATCATGTTATCTTCCTCAATGAATCCTTGTTTTAAGAGAACAAAACAAATTTAAAGCAATTTGCATCTCAAAGACATTTAGCGCCTACTTTTTTACACAGTACTAGTTGTTAATTATATTCCTCGTTACTCCTTAAGAGGGATGGGGAAATTAAATGAGAAAACTAAAAACAGATGACAAAGGTAGGAGGGGAAAAGCAGGTAAGGAAAATTAGCAACGCAAAATAGCTAAGGATCTCATCTTGTTGTGTTTCTTCTTTTCTTGCTTCTTTTTTCGTAATATTTCTTTTTTCTTTACCCTTTTTCGTCTAGCTGGAAATAAGGAAGAAGAAATAGACATGCATAATTAGACCATATATGATTTTTAAAACAGAATTAGCATCGACGGCTGTCCAAACGAAGGGTTCGGGGTTCAAATCGAGAGACAGTTATCAAGCAAGTCAAATTTGACATTCACACAGGGCTGAATGTATCTATAAAGCTTAAATAGTGTATGCACTATGTATATTGACTATCTAGCGAGTTCCTTATTTATAATGTAATATAATATTTTACAATTTTTACAGTTTATGCTGTTTTGATCATAATTGTCGAATATCCTAAATATTAACAGAATATCGTATGTAATCTTTCTATCTCTATAGAGTTTTATTGTACATTATGTAGAGGGTAGTTGTAGTGTTGCACTAATACTCCGAATTATCGGAAACCTTAACAAATTTGAAGCCGAAAGCACGCAATGGTGCCAATCCCTGTTAATAGAACCATAAAAAGTAACTAGATTGTGAATGATAATTTAACATATTATTTTCCTCGGTCACTGCATAGAATATACACTACATGAACAAAAATTGGTACCATGTTAATCACTGATCGTTACATATTGTTACTATTCCCTTCATTAGGTGGAATACACGTATACACATGCCCGTTGTATATGGACAATAGTGCCTACTATGCTGAATGAACATGGATTTTTGATCGTACTGCTGTCATTGGAGACATTTAATAAATCGTAATTACTATAATAATTGTAATTTTAATAATCGTAATTTTAAGGTACTCGATAAATAATACTAATTTCATATAGTAGTAGAACCTGCTTCTACCATATATTCTACAAATGACAGGGGGCTGTGAGCAAATTCAAACACGGAGTATAAAAGTCCTAAGGGGGGGACTGACTATAGCTGCTACTTTCCACCCATAAAGTCCTGAGGATTGCACGGGTATGACTAAGGTATTATAAAGAAAAAAAGACGGTCTAATGTTTGAGGTAAAATCAAGCTACTTGTAGGATGGCAACAGACCTAAATTTACGCAATATATTGTAAGTAAATGTATAAAAACCGACTGAACTTACGGAACGCCTACTTTGGGGGCCAGATCATCTAGTATGGCTAAAGCATTATAGTAGGAACAAAAAATTGGTTCGTTATTCCGGAGTTTTACTGTACTTTTGTGTAAGTATTCCAATGCTGTACTACTATGCCAATAACCAGAACGCTCTATTGTTTCAATGAAACTTTCATTTTCGGAACGAAATAGTGAAATATTTCAAAGCTGTTTTCGATTTTCCTGGAAATTGCATTTCATAAAAGTTAGTTTTCCCAGTTTCCTACAACCGAAACGTAGTAACGTTATATCAAACGGACACTCTTTAGGTGGCGTTACGAAAGACCATATAGTAGGAGCTGTAGGTAGGCGGATTTATGGGGGGCATGGATTGCAGAAAAGCTTTAAAAGATCCCGGAATAGCTTCCACGCTTTAAGTAATTAACCCAGGGTCTCTCTTTTAATTCCGTCCTTGGAGCTGGACATACTAGCCATACAAGAAGTCCGGAGGGAGAGTCAGGATAGCATTCAACAGGGCAAATATACTTTCTACTATGGATGAACACAAACTCATAATTAAGAACAGCATCCTTCCGGCGGTTCTGAACATAAGAGTTCGTATACGAAAGACTATCGTACGTAACAATACATACTCGATGATGCAAGACGGCTTTAATAAATCTACAGGCTCCAACCTAGCAGGCTAATGATAACGATAAAGATACATTTTCCGAGGAGCTAGAAAGGTTGTTTGACCGATTTCCGATGAATAATGCGAAAAATGTGTTGGCCAATTTCAACGCTGAGGTAGATAGGGACGAAAAATATAGACATACTATGGGCAAATACTTCCTTCACAAAATCAGCAATAACAATGGAAAAAGACTTGTAGCTTTTGCATTCTCAACTACTAATAAAGAACACTTACTTTCAGCACAAAGATATACACAAATACAATTAGGGTATCTCCGGATGTCAAAACCCTAAACCAGATAGATCACGCATTAGTAGACAGACAAATTCACACAAACATAATGGACGTTAGGTCTTATAAAGGAGCGGAAGTTGACACCGACCATCAATTAGTGATTACAAAGTGAGGGAAAAGTCTTGCATCGCTGAAGAGACAACTGAGTCGAAATAGTGTGGCCCCTATCCTGGGACACTGTCTGTTGCAGTATCCACGTTGGTGAAAGATTAACACTGTATTTTTTAATACTAGTGTTAAAAAATCTGCACATAAAGCGAAATTTGTACTTCTTAGTACAAGCCTGAGAGATAGCACTGTACTTCTGAGTAGAAGAAAACATTCTGCACACATGGAAGCTGAGAAAAACCAGGACATCCTCTTCATGGAGGAAGAAATATCCATGGACTTGCCGGATTGGGCGGACATTGTGGGAGACAAGCAGGACCCACCAGCTGAAGGAGAGAAGCAGGGACCAAGCAGGGGCTCACAAGGGAACCCCTCCAACACAAGCCTCCAGCAACTTAGCAGGGGCGTAGCCGGTACCCCTCGGCCTAACTTCAGGTTGAGAGGTGGCCGGGAAGAGAGTTTCAAACTACTGCGCAAGCTTATTTACAAAAAACATCTTGCGCAACACTACGAGGCCTGTATCAAGAAGGGCATCAGAGAAAACAAAAGGGTAATCCAACTGCAAAAACCGGACCTGAACCTAGTAGAATACACCAAAGCGCCCGAGAACTTCGAGTGGAGAATAAAAGAAATACTGGCAGGAGCCGAACAGAAAATAAATGAGGAAGTGGTCATACACTGCCAACAATTAACACCGAAGCTGGAAGAAGAATGGGACATTGCATTGG